>JAHCZF010000027.1:0-48666 GCA_024174645.1 Lemna minuta
GTAAGTGGTAAGTAGGAGTCTCTCGTTTTAGGTAGTTATTGTAAGCATGTTTCCCTTCTATAAATAGTGAAGAAGAACAGAAAAGTGAGCCTTTTGGCAGCACAAAATTTCCATCGCGTTCGCGTCCATTTGGTTAGTCTCTCGTTCGTTATTGGCAAGGGGAGATCGTCTTCTCCATCGCAGGAGATCGGCTGGCAGACTCAACAAGGGGGAGATGCACGAGTGCAAGAGAGAGAGAGAAGAGATACTCTCTTCCATCCGCTAGCGCGAGTAAGATAAAAAGAGGAAGGTGTGAAGTCACGACGAACCGGTTCAATCCGCGAACCGGTTCAAGCCACGACAGACCGGTTCGATTCGCGGAAGTTACTTAAAGCTGCGTAACCGCTGCCAACCTGGACAATACGTGGACCAATCCGATCGTGAAACAGCGCAATCAACGACTTCCGTTCGTGAATCAACGCAATCAACGGCAACAATTATTCGATCTCTCCAACGGTCATCTAATGTAATGCATCCCTATAAAATAATCCGCATTCTGTAATACAAAGAGATGCAGAAAAAGTAATTCAAGATCTCAGTTTCTATATTTGAGATATACGACTCTTCCTCTCTCTTCTTCTTGTTCTTCTTCCTTCCGTCTTCAGCAACAAAAGCGTCTTCAGATTTTACAGAAGGGAGTAGAGAGACTCTCTCTCTTCCGTTCACTCGCGCGCTAGAGAGCGAGAGAGAGGGAGAGAGGGAGACGAGAGACTCTGTCTTCCGTCCGCTCGCGTGCGAGAGATCGACACAGAACGGCGATTCAGAAGGAGAGAGAGAAACGGGAGAGAGAAGAATGGGAAAAGGAGGTGAGGCGCGGAAAGAGAAGGAGGAAGAAGGGGAGGAGAAGAAAGAGAGAGGGAGAGAGATGGCGATGTAGAAGGCGAAGGAAGAAAGCGGCAAGGAGAGAGCGAGGCGGCGGAAGAGAGATTTTGCGCGAGATGGTGAGAAAGAGAGAGAAGAAGAGAGAAAGAGAAAGAGACGCAAGTAGAGGAGCAATGGAAGAAATTTCTTCCGTCCGCTCGCGCACGAGAGCGAGAGAGTGAGGGGTAGAAAAAGAGAGGGAGGCAGCGACGGAAGAATATCTTCCGCGCGCGCGAGATTGCAAGAAGAAGGTTAGGAGGGAAATTGAGAGAAAGGCGGAAGATGTAGGCGGAAGGCGAAGGAGAGAAGAGGGATGGAGAAGAAGAAAGAAGAGAGGGAGGCAGCGGTGGCAGAAGTAGTTGAGGAAAGGGGATGGAAACGGCGATGGATAAGAAAACGGCAATGGAGACTAGAAGGAAGAGAGGGAGGCAGCGGTGGCGGAATGGATTTCACCGTGCTGTTCTCTCTTCATTTCTCCGACGGCTACATGGTCGACATCACCTACCTCGATCGCGCAGTGGCTAAGGGAGCAGGCAAACCCTACATTCCCCTGTCTCTTACACATCCTATCGGTTCGCTCATCTTTTTGTATCGTTTCTTCCTCCGGCAGTTTGTCTCTACGGGAGCCCTCCGGCTTACCACTACTCGCCCGGCTTCGGATCTGGGGCGAACAGCTGGTTCATCCACATGGAGGTGGAAACTCGTTCTTCCTCTTTTATGATTTGTGATTTGCGCAGGGGTCTAATTCCATGTAATCGATCCTTCAAGGGAGGGGCGTGGGGCAACGACGTGAGCTCGTGCCTACAGCGGAAGAACACGCGCCTGGGCTCCTCCAAGCTTATGGTGAAGCAAATGGCCTTCTCCGGGATCTTCGGCAACAAGCCGGCGACAAATCCCGATCTGTACAACTGGAACAAGGTCCGGGTTCGCTACTGCGACGGCTCTTCCTTCACCGGCGACGTCGAAGCCGTAGATCCTGTGAGAATATTCTTTGAGGAATTTCCCTTTAAGGCGTTGAATTATCTCACAGGCGAGCGCGCAGGCCACAAATCTACACTTCAGGGGAGGAAGAGTCTTCCTCGCCGTAATGGAGGAGCTCCTCGGCAAAGGAATGAATCGCGCCGAGCAGGTATTCGACCGACGACTTATCACCTCTGTCTCCTTCCTAATTTGCTGCTGCAGGCTCTGTTTTCCGAATGCGCGGCAGGGGATGGGTGTTAAGGATAAAAACGGCTTCACGGACGATACTGAGTCTGTCGCACCCGACGCCTCACCTGCTCCCGCCCAACGATCGCACGTCTGATTGAGAGCGAAACGGTTGTAACAGTTTCGCCCTGTCGCAGGTCGCGAACAGCCGCCTTGGCCTCTCTCTCACCCTTCTCTTCTAGTCTATAAATTCAGTTGTACAGGACTTCATTGATATAGAGAAAAACCGATTAGCTTCACGCCGCTACTCTTCTCTTCCTCTTCCTTACCTTTTCTTAAATGGTATCAGAGCCTCGCGGCCTTGTGAAATCGTGACAATGGCGGATCTCTCCCCAACCTCTCCTTCCGCCTCGGAAATCATGAAATCTGAGGTAAACAAAGCAGTTATTGCTCCTCAGTTGAATACGCCTCATTCGGTAGGCCTCCATGTTCCCCTCAAACTCACAAGAGAAAATTTTCTCCTCTGGAAGACTCAACTCTTCCCGTTGCTAAATTGCCATGGTCTTGCTCATGTACTTACGCAAGACCCCCCGATTTCCTCACATCTTGATGATCGAGGTGAAATCGTCGTCAGCACTGACTACCAAACATGGTGGCGTCAGGATCAACAGGTATTATCGCTGATTGTCTCATCTCTTTCCGAAGCAATTCTACCATGTGTCGTCGGAAAACTCACCGCAAAGGAAGCTTGGTCAGCCTTGATTAAGCATTGTTCCTCTACTAATCCATCCCGGATCATGCACCTACACAATCGACTTCACAATACTCAGAAAGGATCTCGATCCGTCGCTGATTTTGTGCAGGAAATTCTGAGGACTTGCGATGAACTAGCTGCTGCGGGACAGCCAGTTCAAGAAACAGTATCTATATATGCCATCCTTCGTGGTCTAGGCTCATCGTATTTGGCATTTTGTGCAGGCATCTCATCAAATCTCACTCACCTAAGTCTCGAAGATGTTATTGCACAGGTCAATTCCTATGATGAGCTCCTCAAATTCTCGGCACCCACCAAAGATATCACTCTCTCGGATTTCCCTCCTACCGCCAATCAAACTCAACTCACCTCCTCCGACCGCGGTAGAGGACGCAACCAAGGACGCAACAACAGAGGCAGAGGCCGCAATGGTGGCTGATATGTCCCCCGCTGCCAGCTCTGCGGCCAATTCGGCCATCGCGCACTCGAATGCAGAGAATGCTTCAACAAATCCTTCTATGGTAACCAAACTCCACCTTCTCACTCAAACACTCCCATCCTTCCACAGGCCTATGTTACCAATCTCCAACCAGTCCACTCCTCCTCCGATCATGCCGCATGGTATCCTGATAGTGGTGCCACGCATCACGTAACAAACGATGCTCAAAATCTTGTTGATCCGGCGCTCTATCAAGGCCCCGATAACCTCCAAGTCGGCAATGGCGCAGGTTTGCCCATCTCCTCCACTGGATCTTCCTCTCTAATTTCTCGATCTCAACCTCTTAAACTCGTCAACATCCTTCATGTCCCTGCGATTCGGAAGAACTTACTCTCAGTATATCGGCTAACTAACGACAATGCGGTGTTTATTGAATTTCATGCCACCTATTGTGTTGTGAAGGGCGAGGCAACCGGAAACCTTCTGCTCCAGGGCACGGCTAAGGACGGATTATATCTTCTTGCCGAAGCTCATCTTCCAGAGGCGAATGTCAGTGAGAAGGTCGGTTCGGAATCTTGGCATCATCGCCTCGGTCACCCAAACATGCGAGTTCTAATGAAAGTTATATCCACCTATGGTTTTCCTCCTCTTTCCGTTAATAAAACTACTTCGTGTGATGCTTGTCTTGCCTCTAAATCGCATCGTCTTCCCTACTCAACATCTTCTCATCAGACCACTAAACCACTGGAAATTATTCACTCGGATTTATGGGGGCCGTCACCTATTATCTCGCACACTGGACACGAATATTATGTTATCTTCATCGACGATTTCACCAGGTATACCTGGCTATACCCACTGAAACTCAAGGGTGACGTTGAGTCCGTCTTTCTTAATTTTCAACTCCGCGTCGAACGCCAATTCGATCGGAAGATTATCAACTTTCAATCAGACTGGGGAGGCGAATTGCAATCTCTCACTAAACATTTCACGCGGCAAGGTATTGCTCACCGGGTTTCCTGTCCCCACACGCCGGCTCAAAATGGAACCGCTGAGCGCAAACACCGGCATATCCTCAAAACAGCTCTATCTCTCATGCGCCACTCATCCGTCCCACTTCAGTTTTGGGATGAAGCCGCCTGCACTGCCGTTTACCTCATCAATAGACTGCCTACCCCTCTTCTACAAAATCGCTCTCCTTACACTCTCATCTAAAATCATGAGCCCTCCTATTCCCTCTTACGATGCTTTGGCTGCACCTGCTATCCATGCCTTCGCTCATATGCCACTTCCAAGCTCGACTCTCGATTCGAGAAATGCGTATTTCTCGGCTATAGTTCGTCTCACCTGGGATATCGGTGCCTCTCTCTCACAAGCGGCAAACTCTACATTAGTCGGGATGTTATTTTTCAAGAAAATGAATATCCATACAAACTCTCTTCCACTAATAGTCCATCCAACTTATCCTCATCTTCCGGACTTCTTGGGTCTTCTCCCGCCCCAGTCACAGCTTATGACCCGTCACTGGGTCTCTCTACTTCTCGAGACTTCCTCCATTCTATCTCACCAACTACTGACCTACCTGCGTCACCATCGTCTCCACTATCCCCACCCTCTGCCTCTCTGCTCCCTCTTGGGTCCTCCGAACCGGCTTCTTCCCCCTCTCATGAGCACTCCTCTACTCCCGAGGACTCTTTAGAGATTCCCCTCCCTGGACATATTCCTTCGACCAACCCTCTCTCTCCTTCAAACCTTGACACTCCTACATCTCGGACTAAAACCCGCCGCCTTTCGGACATTCTCCACGTCCTCGACTCCACGGCCGCCTCGTCCTCACCCAAATATCCTCTTCCCACATGCCTTCATACCTCCCTCTCTCTCCCTCCTGTGCCCACTAATTTTGCCTCTGCATCCACGAACCCGGCATGGATCGCCGCCATGAAAAGTGAATTCCACGCTCTCTTACGCAATCAAACATGGCAACTTGTTCCTCGACCTCTAAATCGTCCCGTCATCAGATGCAAATGGATTTACAAACTCAAGCCCGCCCCTGATGATGTATCTCATCAATACAAAGCTCGCCTCGTTGCTAAAGGCTTTCTTCAAGATGAAGGCATCGACTACCATGAAACTTTCAGCCCCGTCATCAAAACCACCACCATTCGACTTCTCTTGGCCCTTGCTATCAGCCACCGCTGGCACATTTGTCAATTAGACATATCCAACGCCTTTCTCCACGGTGATCTTCATGAGCTCATCTACATGGATCAGCCCCCTGGCTTTCACCATCCTCAACACCCTCATCATGTCTGTCTTCTTCGCAGGTCCCTCTATGGCCTCAAACAAGCCCCGCGGGAGTGGTATCACAAACTCACCGGGCAGCTTCTTACCTTTGGCTTTCAAGGATCCAAAACTGATACCTCTCTCTTCTATACTACCACTGGCCCGCTCTATATTCTCATTTATGTCGATGACATTCTCGTCATCGGCCCTTCCTCCTCGCAAATCAACAACCTCATTACCTCTCTTCATCAACATTTCTGGCTCAAAGATCTCGGACCCGCGTCTCGCTTCCTTGGAATTGAACTTCAGCAACATCGTGACAGCCTCACCCTCACCCAACAACACTACACTCTCTCTAGCCTTCAAATGCTTAAAATAGAGCAGTGTAAACCTCTTCCCACGCCCAGTCCCACGACATGCTCTACTTCTTGCTCCCCTCCTCCCGATCATCCTCGCCTCTACCGACGAATTGTCGGGGCGCTTCAATATCTCACCTTCACTCGTCCTGACATCTCCTATGCCGTCAACCAAGCCTGTCGAGCCATGCATTCCCCCACAATGGCTGCTTGGACTCGTCTCAAACATCTTCTTCGTTACCTCAAAGGAACCATCACTCACGGCTTACACTATACCAGCACATCCCCGGTTCTTCTCACTTTGTTCAGTGACACCGATTGGGCTGGCGACTCTTCTGACCGCCGCTCTACAAGTGGCTTCTTGATCTATCTTGGACATAATCTCATCTCTTGGAGCTCCAAGAAACAACCAACCGTGGCCCGATCCAGTACCGAAGCTGAGTATAAAGCTATTGCCAATACGACCTCCGAACTCATCTGGATCACCTCTCTCTTCCGGGAACTCCAACTTCGTCTCCCTCCACCGACGTTGTGGTGTGATAACATCAGCGCCACCTATCTCTCAGCGAATCCCATTTTTCATGCTCGTATGAAACACATTGAAATCGATTTTCATTTTGTTCGTGAACAAGTGGCTCTTCGGCGGCTTCGCATCGGCATTATCTCTGGCAAAGATCAACCGGCGGATCTTCTTACCAAATCACTTCCCAAGCGTCGGTTCTTACAACTCAGGTCCAAGCTCAACCTTCATCCGACGGTGAGCTTGCGGGGGGCTGTTAAGGATAAAAACGGCTTCACGGACGATACTGAGTCTGTCGCACCCGACGCCTCACCTGCTCCCGCCCAACGATCGCACGTCTGATTGAGAGCGAAACGGTTGTAACAGTTTCGCCCTGTCGCAGGTCGCGAACAGCCGCCTTGGCCTCTCTCTCACCCTTCTCTTCTAGTCTACAAATTCAGTTGTACAGGACTTCATTGATATAGAGAAAAACCGATTAGCTTCACGCCGCTACTCTTCTCTTCCTCTTCCTTACCTTTTCTTACAATGGGCAGCGATTCTTCTGTACGATAAATTCCGATCCCTTCTGCCGGCTACTTCCAAAGTCAAGTGCTTGGCCGACGCGGGATATTTCGTCAACGCGTGAGTGGCTCTCTTTGATCATCGATTTCTTCTCTTTGATTCGTTTAATAGGTGACCGTGCCGGCGTCCCAGGAAAGATATCAACGGATTCAGTCGCATCCAGGCTTTCTTCAACGACGTCGTGGAGTCTCACGTAGGATTTAGGGTTTAAGGGTTTTTCATCCCTACTGCGAACCGTATCCTTTCTTGTTCTTCATCTCCGTTCTTCTGGTTGGTCAGGGATCTGCAAAGAATCTGCCATCGTCGTGTACCCCCCCGGATGAACCCTGGCCTGGTGAGCAAATTAGAGAAAAAAATTCTAATTATCTAAGTCTTCTATCAAATTTGATGTTCGCTGGTATTTTCGCGCAGTGATTCTTCCCGGAAAACGTGGTACAGGGAATCCGCGCGCCTGTTTTCAAATTTCTCTCTCTCGCTCTCTCTCTCCCCGCACACGTGGCTGCCACGAGGATCCGCCCAATTTCGGCGGCTGACGTGGACACGACGTCAGCTGATAGATGGGGCGAATTAAAAAGGTTGGGATAGATGGGGTAAATAACCCTAAATAAAAATACATTTAAAATAATAAAAGTGAGTTTGAGCGGATTTAAGTGAAGGACATAAACTCTTGAACGGGTCAGTCAGTGGGCCATCGATAGATGGGCTAAATGTCATAGCCAAGCCAAGTGGGACGCGGTTTTTTTCAAAAAAATTTCAAAAACGGAAATCACTTGTTTTTCAAAATTTTAATCTGCAATCCATGATGTTGATCAGGTGGCAGAGCGGGCGCTGTTCTTGTGGAATAACGATCACATTGAACGTTTGATCATGCACAATTTCAAGGTGATCTTGCCGATCATCTTCCCGGCCTTGGAGAAGAACACGGGACCCATTGGAATCAGGCCGTCCAGAGCCTCACCCTCAACGTGAGGAAGATCTTGGCTGACGACAGTCCCGAGCTCTTTGACGAGTGCCTGCACAAGTTTGTCGACGATGAGGCCCAGTCCGAGGCAGCACGAGCTCACCGCGAGTCCACATGGCGCCGCCTCGAGGACTTAGCAGCCAGTGGCAGTATCACGACGACGCCGGTGGCTCGTGCCCGGCTTCCCCGCTGGAGTCAATCTAGGCTAGGAGGACCTGGTGGGCCCACAACGGAGTATTGAGGGTTGGGTGGCACGGCTGATGGCGGCTAGGGCCGAGGTAACTCTCAGATCGGACTCAGTAAATTAGGCTGGGCTGTATATACGCAGGGGTCGGGCCTGCATTTGATGTGTGAAGAACTGAATCCCTCCTGCGTGCTCGGAGTGAAAGGCATCTGAGGTCGTATTTGTTTTAATGTGTGGATCTTATTTTTGAGTTTTTGGGTAATATTGGTTCGAGTAAATGGGTGGATGTTTTCTAGTTCTTTAATCCTTATGCAAATCTGCTAGAATGTATCTATTTTATTTGCTTTAATCCTCCATAAACTTCACCCTGATAATGACAAGAAATTACAAACTTTTAACAATTTATTAGAAAAAGTAAGAAAATACGGAGAGACACCAAAACATAGCAATTGAATTATTGAGTTTCTAAACGAGGCTTCCTTTTTGAAAATCATTCCATGAAAGGCCATTATTTCAAGATCTTGTGGATATCAATGAAGATCATTTGGTTTATAGCATTCATCTTCAAACATGATTCTAAATATATCATCAATGATATCAGTACCTTTGTTGTCGAAGTAGATCAATTTTTAAATTTTTTTGCTAGAATAGTGTGACAATTCAATTCGTCATCTTTTAGATCTTTTTTATTTGATTTTACCAAGGGATCATTCTACATATTTTCAATTGATTTCCTTAAAATATTCATTATCTTTGTAAAAAAATTTAATTTTCATATACAATGAGAATTTTGAAATTTATTTTCTAGTCATAATTTGCCCAATTTTATTCCACATTTCATTTTCTATTAGATGAATCTCTTTTCCCATGTTAGCCTGTTTGGCTTGGCGATGAGGCATCACATAGTCAATTACGAAACTACTTATCGAGCTCCAATCTTATGGAAGCGGTGAAATGTTTTACCTGGATCGAATGCTATATCCCACTCCGTTAACGAGAACCTTTTCAAGATCTCAACCAGCTTTTTCAGTGTTCTTAACCACATTCTGAATTTTTTTGGTAATGGTTTCTAATTCATCTTCCATCATGATCCTTGAGGTGTATGGTTATGGGCCACATACCCTTAAATTGGCCTATTTTTTTATACCATAAAGTCAGTGTGCTTATCTTTCTAGGGAGCTTTACTAAAAAAATATAATTGCTTCTTGTTGAAATATTCATGTTGTCTTGATCTCATTCATTGGCTAATAGATAGAAATAAAAGAAGGAAAAAATTATAGTAATTAATCAAACGAAGCTACATCACCAAGAACTTGTTTTTAGATTCATTTTGAGCTAGATTTAGTGTTGTATTAATCTCAAAAAGCGGAATTTTTTGTGGAAAAATTTAGTTGGACTACAATCCTACATCTGACTTTCTTGAAGTTTCTTAACTTATTTTGAGGTGGAATTTTCTACTCTCATGACAGGTCGATGACTTGAAAAAAAGAATGTTTGTTTCTAAACAGACTAGAACATTTTCTTAGCGGAAATCATTTGTGGTGATATTTCAGTTAGATTATAAATCTTCATTCGCGAGACGATAAACAATATCTTCTACCAGTTTATATTTGAGATCGAGAAGCATAATGGCATCGCTGAGCTTATCAACGGGTTTGCGCTCCCACTGAAGATAAGCTGTTCCTCGTTCAAGCTCTGATCCCTCTCCACAAGCCAAAGTGCGTCGCCATGTATCACCTACAACTTTCCTACTGCATCACCCAGTTTGTGGAAAAGGATTGTGAGCTGGCGGACACCGGGATCAGCGGATTGCTGAAGTATCGGCCTCTGACGAACAGCTCGAAGGAGGTGATGTTCTTGGGGGAATTGGAGGAGGTTCTTTGAAGCAACTCGGCCTGCTGAATTTCAGCACTGTATGGTCCCTCTATTCTGCGGAATTGCTCTCTGCTTGAACAGTTCTCATTTGCGGGTAAATTCAAGCACAGTCCAGATTTCTGCTTCACCAACTAGGATAACAGTACTTGCTTCCTAATTTTAAAATTAGGAGTTTCTCTCTCTATTTCCTGTTCTTGAAAAATGCGTACTCCACAGGCCAATGCGTAATGAATTCTAGATGCTTGTGACAAGACGAACCGTGCAAAATTCTCGTCTGCTAATAAGCATAACAGTACTCCCTTTTTTTCTAAAATTAGGAGTTTCTCTCTGTAGTATCTTCTTCTTGGAAAAATATTTAGGCCATTATTTGCTGAGTTTCAAGGCTTATTACCGTAAGAACAGTCGCAAAATTTCCACTTCACCGATCAGGAGAACAGTATTCACTTTCTTATTTTCAAAATTGAGATTTTCTTTTTTAGGATCTTCTTTATAAAATAGTTGAGCCACTGTGGACTGAATTCTAAGAACTGTTGTGCAAGAACATCACAAAATCGTCACTCCGCGCAGAAGGAGAACATAATTCACTTCATTATTTTATAAACACAGTAATGCCCCCTTCAGTGATCTGCTTGTTGACACGTATGGACTGAATTCTAAGACTTGTTACCGCTAGAGCATCACATAGTTTCTACTGGAAAAGGAATTCACCTGTCTTTCAAAATTTTAATGTGCGATCCATGATTTTGATGAGGTAGCAGAGAGGGCGCTGCTCTTGTGGAACGCCGAGAGTTTTAAGGTGATCTTGCCGATCATCTTGCCAGAGTTGGAGAAATACGCAAGGAACTTGGAATCAGGCAGTCCAGAGCCTTGCCATCACCGTGAGGAGGATCTTATCTGACCATAGTCCCAAGCTCTTTGAAGCGTGCCTGCACAAGTTCCTCGACGACGAAGCCCAGTCCGCGAGTCCACATGGCATCGCCTCGAGGACTTAGCAGCCAGCGGTGGTACTGCCACAAAGCCGCCGGCTGATGCCCGGATTCCCCCGCATGAGTCAATATAGAATGATTTAACTTTTTTATCGTTAACATAGGTTGACGTTCACGAGTTGTGACTGATATTCGATTGGATTTGCATAAAATTTTAGGCCTTGTCATTGAAATATATAAAAACTGAATTACCCAGCTAAATTCTAGCAATGAATTGAATCTTATCAAGATTATTATTCACTTTATTACCATACTGAAAAGTAAGTGGTTTGACAGAAGCTGCTTCATATTCGAAATTTTTCCTTGAAAGATTAAAATTTATTTCATTAGTATATATTTTTTTCTTTTAATTTGGTCTAGTCTACTCTATGCAACCCTAGGCAAATGAAAGTTTCTCACTTTCTTGGGTGGGAGGAGCCACGTCGCGAAGACATACAAGAGTGATAGGTTACCCGGACTTTTACAGAGATCTTAGAAAACGTATATCATTCTCATCCCCATCCATTCTTGTGTTTCGGAAGCTGCTTATCGCCAACAAAAAGATACGCAGAATCTACGTGATCTACGAGAGATACGAATATTCACACATAAATATTTGATTTACAAATTTTTTTATGCAATATACACCTGGATGCTTGAAAACCATGTATTTGATTATTTTTAAATTATCTTTAAATATACGATTATGAAATATACAATAAATGTTGATGTTAATTTATTAATTTAAAAAATAATCAAATACCCATACTTTGTAAAAGATCCTATTGTATATTTCATAAGGAATTAGAAAAATTATTTTAATGATTATGGTATTAAATGCATTATAGTTAATTCATCGAACTTATCATTTAGAAAATTGTAATCAAGCTGCATAAATATCTCATAATCCATGATGCGGTCTGTATCAAAATTTCAAAAACTCGAATCTCGTCAGTCTCCTATCCTTGAATATGCAAATATTGGGCTCAATAGATACCGCAACATCTTTTTGAGGAACGGTTTATAGCGTTGCTGATATATTCTAGAATCTCATGTTCCTCGTGATAGGACATGAATTTATTTTCGCATACTTTTTGCTGTAGAAACTAGCAGAAAGATTGCTTTCAAAATGAGATGGTTCCTGCCCATAACCCCTGTCTTCCGCATGGCAAGACAGTGGAAGACAATGATTGACGGAAGGCGAATCGCGGTAAATGAAAAGGCAAATTAGAGAAGCCTCTAACTCTAAAGCTTGCGGGGGTAAGAAAATTGAAGAACGAATCGGTAGCACGATACTAAAGAAAATTGTTTTCCACAGTTGATTGAATCGGTAGCACGACTTTGGGCGGCAAGCGGTGGAGCTCCGGCGCGGATCACGTGTAATAAAAATGAACTGCAGGGGATTCGAGATGAGGACATGAACTCTCAAACGGTTTTCAGTCGGCCATTGCAGATGGGCTAAGTTATAGGCGAACCAATTCGGACGTGGTAAAATAGAATAATGAATGACATGAACTCTCTCTGTGTGCGTGCTGTCTGCTAGCCTGGAGTAGGGCCAACGCATTCAAGTCGGGTCATTTTTAGTACTATTGCTTTCTCTCGGGACGTGGTCGTCTTCCCGATGCCGCCCATGCCATAGAAGGAGTTCCAGAAGAGGAGCCGAAGGTAGACGTTGTACACAGAGGTGCACTTCCAAGAGCAGGGCTGCAACAAGGAAGTGCATAAATTTTATAGCCCAGCAAATTTGGACGTGGTAAGATAAATTTCTACGGGGAAAATGATGAACGTGGTGTGGAGGAAGGAAAGTCTGACCTTGCTACTTCGCGTGCAGGCGCTGGAATGAAAGCGGGAGGAGATATTTGGCGAATTACTCGCTCTCTCTCTCTTTTACGTGGTTGTCACCGATCGGAAGACTTGGTCGTGACTCTTGATAAGGCTAGATCTTGACTCTCTCTCTCTACGTGCGGTCTGCTCGGCAGGAGTAGGGCCAACCTACTCTTCAAGTGGGGTCATTTTTAGTATAATTTCTTTCCACCCGGACGTGGTTGTCACCGGTTGGAGGCCTTGGGATTGGAGGATGCTTCACAGCTAGACCATCTAGATTTGGGGTTTTTCCTCTCTCCCGCTCTCTTTCTCTTTCTCTCTCTCCTTCTCTCAGTACCCCTTCTGGATCAGAGCCTTCTACAATCATGGTGCTCGTTGCTTGTGCCCGGGAGATTTGGGGAGTTCTTCATGATGCTGTCTGCGGCGTGCTAGGTACTGAAGCCACCAATAGCCTCTCTTTCATCGCCGCGCGAACATGGGACCGTCTGAAGCGTTGCATCCGAGGACCTGGGCACCGGGTTGAATCCCTCCCGTACAAGAGTCTAGCCAGTCCCAAGCAAATAGCGGAATACTTGAAGAAAATAGTTGAATTTCTCAACGATAACAATACCGGAGTTATCGGGATCTACGGCATGGGTGGCATCGGGAAGACGACGTTGCTGAGGATATTAAACAACGAACTACTTCGAAACAGGATCGCACGAAGGTTTGATCATATAATTTTCATCACCGTGACCCAATCTCCTAACATCGATCAGATCAAGATAGACATCGAAAAGCAAATAGATGGAAATTTATCATCTCTGGGCAATAGTAGATTCTTGCTCTTGCTGGATGACGTATGGGAGAGAGTGAACTTGACTAATATGGGAATTCCTCTACCCTCGAACGAGAATAAATGCAAGGTCATTCTCACGACTCGTGATAAATTACTCTGTCAAATAGCTGACAACAGTCTCACAGTTTCTAGCCAATCTCTCGAGGTGAACTTGCTCAGTGAATCAGACGCGTGGAACTTCTTCAAAAGCAAGGTAGGTAAAGATCTCGATCAAGAAGGTGAAGAAATCGTAATGCATGCAAGGAAGATGGTAGAAAGGTGTGGAGGCCTCCCTCTTGCTCTAACACTCATCGGCAGCAGTCTGGAAAGAGCTTCCTCTGTTAATGACTGGAGAGATGCTGAAAGAAATCTGAGTGAATCCCCTCCGACGATAAAAGGCGTAGCGGAGGATCATGAGCTGCAACACTTGCTGGATCATGGTTTCCCAGGACTTGGAAAAAAACTGGATGGCACCCCAGAGGTCGAGAGTCTCGCCGGTAAGGAACGAATCAAGGACTACTTGAAGCAAATGAAAGAATTTCTCTACGATGAGAAAGTTAGAGTTCTTGGTATTCATGGCATGGGCCGTGTCGGGAAGACGACATTGGTGAAGATATTTAACAACAACATAGTTGAAAGCAGCATCGCGCGAAGGTTTGATCATATAATTTTCATTCCCGTGTCCCAATTTCCTAGCGTCGCGGAGATCAAGAGAGACATAGAAGAAAAAATAAGTCAAAATTTATCATCTCTAAGCGAAAGCAAATTCTTGATTCTGTTGGATGATGTACGGCAGGAAATGGACTTGATGAGCTTCGGAATTCAAAACGACAGATGCAAGGTCATCATGACGGGCAGATCAAAATCAAATTGCCATATTACGCATGTCGATCCAACAGATGCTACGCAATTTATCGAAGTACCAACCCTGACTGAATCAGAGGCGTGGATCTTCTTTCAAAGTATTGTTGGTACTGAAGGTTTAGGTACTGAAGGTGGAGAGCTTGCAAGACTTGCGAAGAGTGTGGCGAACAGCTGCCGTGGGATTCCTCTTACCCTAGAAGTCATCGGCAAGAGGATGAAAGGAGCTTCCTCTATATATCGATGGAGCCGGGCTGAAGGAATTCTGAAGTCAAACCCTCCAACGATAGAAGGCGTGGCAAAGGATGTGCTAGACTCGCTGGATGACGAAATCCAAGGACCTGGGCAAGTGGTTGGCACCCTCCCGGATCAGAGTCTTGCCGGTCAGCAGCAAATAAACGACAACTTGAAGCGGATGGAAGACTTTCTCGACGATGATGAAGCCAGAGTTCTCAGGATCTATGGCATGGGCGGCATCGGGAAAACGACCCTACTGAGGCTATTTAATGACAAACTAGTAGGAAGCAACTCCAGACGAAGGTTTGATCATATAATTTTCATCGAAGTGTCCCAATATCCGAACATCGAAAGAATCAAGAGAGACATCGAAGAAAAAATTCGTGGAAAGTTATCGTCTCTAAGCAAAAGCAGATTTTTGCTCTTGCTGGATGACGTATGGGAGGAAGTAGATTTGATGAGCTGGGGAATTCCTATTCCTTCATTTGAGAACAGAAGTAAGGTAATTATGACGGGGAGAACAATATCATATTGTCGTGTAAAGCATGTCGATCGATTAGATGGTACGCGATCTTTCGAGGTATTAGGCCTATCTGAATCAGAGGCTTGGATCTTCTTTCAAAGAAATGTTGGTAGAAATTTAAAGTCTGAAGGTGGAGAAATTGCCAAGCTGGCCAAGAGCATGGCAAACAAATGTAGTGGGCATCCTCTTGCTCTAGAAGTCGTCGGGAAGAGTATGGAAAACGCTACCTCTGTTAATGAGTGGAGGGAGGCTGAAAGAAAGCTGATTAGATCCCCTCAAAAGATAGAAGGCTTTGAGAAGGATGTGCTACGCTTGATGAAGTTTAGCTTTGATAGGTTAAGGGACGATAACATCAGGAACTGTCTTTTGTATATTTGCTTGTGGGGGGAAGATAAAGCAATTCTAAAAGATGAACTTATTGATTACTGGTTTGGGGAAGGATTTCTTGATTGTGATGACTCTGAAAGCTTGTATGAAGCTCAAGATAGAGGACATGAAAACATCACATCACTCGTGTCATGTAGCTTGTTACAGAAAGCATCGAAGGACAATAGATATGTGAGGATGCATGATGTTGTTCGAGACATGTGTTTATGGCTAACATCAGGAAAATTTGACGAATATGGAAAGTTTTATGCATATCTTAAAGGAGATCACAATCACTCTTCAAGTACTACGACATTGACAAATGTACAAAGACTATCAGCAAAAACCAATTGGTATCCAGGGGAAAAAATCCTCCCCAGAGACTTCATCCCTAGTCCCAATCTCCAGACACTATTATGCGGTCGCAATTACTATCCAAGTTTTCAAATTGAGGAGAGGTTTTTTCAAAATTGCACATCTCTTCGTGTTCTTGAGCTAAAGACTTGTGTCTTGAATTTTGCATTGAAGGATCTCACTTTATTAAAACAGTTGAGGTATTTAGGCTTAAGTTGTACAAAATTGAGATACCTACCCGATGAGATTGACTCCTTATCCAACTTGGTACATTTGGATTTATCGTGGAATGAGAATTTGGAAATTCTTCCTGATACAATTGGCAACCTTCTGAACTCCAAAAATTAGACTTGTCATTTACTAGATTAAAAGTTCTTCCTAGAACAATTGGGTCTCTTACCAAATTAGAAATTTTGTGTCTCTCAAAAGTTACAGGCTTGGAATTGTTAGCAAATGATCCTTTATTGATTCATTCAAGATTTACACGTCTCGCAGAAGATAAATACATAAAGATGCAATTTACTCCAGATTTAATTCATGACTTATATAACTTGAGTTATTTAGTTGTGGCAGATGTTCTAGGCTCACTTGACAATCCAGAACATCTTAATTTAAATTATTGTGACTTTGAGGGCCTTCCCTATCCAGATGGCGCTCTTAAAATGTTATATAAGTTACTATTTTCAAACCTAGATCCAAAACTATCAATGTTGAATATGTTGAAAGAGTTAGACTTGTCACAAAGAGAAATATCAACCGTTCCAGATTCAATTGGCCATCTTACAATGTTACGGGAGTTAGATTTATCACAAACAAAAGTTTCAACCCTTTCAGATTTAATTGGTGCTCTTAAACTCTTGCGAGTCTTAAAGTTGTCACAAACAAAGATATCAGTGCTTCCTGAGTCAATTCGTGCTCTTAAAATGTTGATTCATTTAGATTTATCGCAAACAGAAATATCAAGCCTTCCAGATTCTATTGGTGCTCTTATAAATTTGGATTCGTTAGATCTCTCACAAACAAAAGTCTCAACGCTTCCAGATTCAATAGGTGCTCTTAAAGTGTTGCGGGTCTTAAAGTTATCACAAACAAAAGTATCAGTGCTTCCTGAGTCAATTCGTGCTCTTACAATGTTGAAAGTCATTAGATTTATCGCAAACAGAAATATCAAGCCTTCCAGATTCTATTGGTGCTCTTATAAATTTGGATTGGTTAGATCTCTCACAAACAAAAGTCTCGACGCTTCCAGATTCAATAGGTGCTCTTAAAGTGTTGCGGGTCTTAAAGTTATCACAAACAAAAGTATCAGTGCTTCCTGAGTCAATTCGTGCTCTTACAATGTTGACTCATTTAGATTTATCGCAAACAGAAATATCAAGCCTTCCAGATTCTATTGGTGCTCTTATAAATTTGGATTGGTTAGATCTCTCACAAACAAAAGTCTCGACGCTTCCAGATTCAATAGGTGCTCTTAAAGTGTTGCGGGTCTTAAAGTTATCACAAACAAAAGTATCAGTGCTTCCTGAGTCAATTCGTGCTCTTACAATGTTGAAGGAATTAGATTTATCGCAAACAGAAATATCAAGCCTTCCAGATTCTATTGGTGCTCTTATAAATTTGGATTGGTTAGATCTCTCACAAACAAAAGTCTCGACGCTTCCAGATTCAATAGGTGCTCTTAAAGTGTTGCGAGTCTTAGACTTATCACAAACAAAAGTATCAGTGCTTCCTGAGTCAATTCGTGCTCTTACAATGTTGAAGGAATTAGATTTATCGCAAACAGAAATATCAAGCCTTCCCAGATTCTATTGGTGCTCTTATAAATTTGGATTGGTTAGATCTCTCACAAACAAAAGTCTCGACGCTTCCAGATTCAATAGGTGCTCTTAAAGTGTTGCGGGTCTTAAAGTTATCACAAACAAAAGTATCAGTGCTTCCTGAGTCAATTCGTGCTCTTACAATGTTGAAGGAATTAGATTTATCGCAAACCAAAATATCAAGCCTTCCAGATTCTATTGGTGCTCTTATAAATTTGGATTGGTTAGATCTCTCACAAACAAAAGTCTCGACGCTTCCAGATTCAATAGGTGCTCTTAAAGTGTTGCGGGTCTTAAAGTTATCACAAACAAAAGTATCAGTGCTTCCTGAGTCAATTTGTGCTCTTACAATGTTAATGTATTTAGATTTATCGCAAACAGAAATATCAAGCCTTCCAGATTCTATTGGTGCTCTTATAAATTTGGATTGGTTAGATCTCTCACAAACAAAAGTCTCGACGCTTCCAGATTCAATAGGTGCTCTTAAAGTGTTGCGGGTCTTAAAGTTATCACAAACAAAAAGTATCGATGCTTCCCGAGTCAATTCGTGCTCTTACAATGTTGAAGGAATTAGATTTATCGCAAACAGAAATATCAAGCCTTCCAGATTCTATTGGTGCTCTTATAAATTTGGATTGGTTAGATCTCTCACAAACAAAAGTCTCGACGCTTCCAGATTCAATAGGTGCTCTTAAAGTGTTGCGGGTCTTACAGTTATCACAAACAAAAAGTATCAGTGCTTCCCTGAGTCAATTCGTGCTCTTACAATGTTGAAGGCATTAGATTTATCGCAAACAGAAAATATCAAGCCTTCCAGATTCTATTGGTGCTCTTATAAATTTGGATTGGTTAGATCTCTCACAAACAAAAGTCTCGACGCTTCCAGATTCAATAGGTGCTCTTAAAGTGTTGCGGGTCTTAAAGTTATCACAAACAAAAGTATCAGTGCTTCCTGAGTCAATTCGTGCTCTTACAATGTTGAAGGAATTAGATTTATCGCAAACAGAAATATCAAGCCTTCCAGATTCTATTGGTGCTCTTATAAATTTGGATTGGTTAGATCTCTCACAAACAAAAGTCTCGACGCTTCCAGATTCAATAGGTGCTCTTAAAGTGTTGCGGGTCTTAAAGTTATCACAAACAAAAGTATCAATGCTTCCTGAGTCAATTTGTGCTCTTACAATGTTGAAGAAATTAGATTTATCGCAAACAGAAATATCAAGCCTTCCAGATTCTATTGGTGCTCTTATAAATTTGGATTGGTTAGATCTCTCACAAACAAAAGTCTCGACGCTTCCAGATTCAATAGGTGCTCTTAAAGTGTTGCGGGTCTTAAAGTTATCACAAACAAAAGTATCAGTGCTTCCTGAGTCAATTCGTGCTCTTACAATGTTGAAGGAATTAGATTTATCGCAAACAGAAATATCAAGCCTTCCAGATTCTATTGGTGCTCTTATAAATTTGGATTGGTTAGATCTCTCACAAACAAAAGTCTCGACGCTTCCAGATTCAATAGGTGCTCTTAAAGTGTTGCGGGTCTTAAAGTTATCACAAACAAAAGTATCAGTGCTTCCTGAGTCAATTCGTGCTCTTACAATGTTGACTCATTTAGATTTATCGCAAACAGAAATATCAAGCCTTCCAGATTCTATTGGTGCTCTTATAAATTTGGATTGGTTAGATCTCTCACAAACAAAAGTCTCGACGCTTCCAGATTCAATAGGTGCTCTTAAAGTGTTGCGGGTCTTAAAGTTATCACAAACAAAAGTATCGGTGCTTCCCTGAGTCAATTCGTGCTCTTACAATGTTGAAGGAATTAGATTTATCGCAAACAGAAATATCAAGCCTTCCAGATTCTATTGGTGCTCTTATAAATTTGGATTGGTTAGATCTCTCACAAACAAAAGTCTCGACGCTTCCAGATTCAATAGGTGCTCTTAAAGTGTTGCGGGTCTTAAAGTTATCACAAACAAAAGTATCAGTGCTTCCTGAGTCAATTCGTGCTCTTACAATGTTGACTGAATTAGATTTATCGCAAAACGAAAAAATATCAAGCCTTCCAGATTCTATTGGTGCTCTTATAAATTTGGATTGGTTAGATCTCTCACAAACAAAAGTCTCGACGCTTCCAGATTCAATAGGTGCTCTTAAAGTGTTGCGGGTCTTAAAGTTATCACAAACAAAAGTATCAGTGCTTCCTGAGTCAATTCGTGCTCTTACAATGTTGAAGGAATTAGATTTATCGCAAACAGAAAATATCAAGCCTTCCAGATTCTATTGGTGCTCTTATAAATTTGGATTGGTTAGATCTCTCACAAACAAAAAGTCTCGACGCTTCCAGATTCAATAGGTGCTCTTAAAGTGTTGCGGGTCTTAAAGTTATCACAAACAAAAGTATCAGTGCTTCCTGAGTCAATTCGTGCTCTTACAATGTTGAAGTCATTAGATTTATCGCAAACAGAAATATCAAGCCTTCCAGATTCTATTGGTGCTCTTATAAATTTGGATTGGTTAGATCTCTCACAAACAAAAAGTCTCGACGCTTCCCAGATTCAATAGGTGCTCTTAAAGTGTTGCGGGTCTTAAAGTTATCACAAACAAAAGTATCAGTGCTTCCTGAGTCAATTCGTGCTCTTACAATGTTGAAGGAATTTAGATTTATCGCAAACGAAATATCAAGCCTTCCAGATTCTATTGGTGCTCTTATAAATTTGGATTGGTTAGATCTCTCACAAACAAAAAGTCTCGACGCTTCCAGATTCAATAGGTGCTCTTAAAAAGTGTTGCGGGTCTTAAAGTTATCACAAACAAAAAGTATCAGTGCTTCCCTGAGTCAATTCGTGCTCTTACAATGTTGAAGGCATTAGATTTATCGCAAACAGAAATATCAAGCCTTCCAGATTCTATTGGTGCTCTTATAAATTTGGATTGGTTAGATCTCTCACAAACAAAAAGTCTCGACGCTTCCAGATTCAATAGGTGCTCTTAAAGTGTTGCGGGTCTTAAAGTTATCACAAACAAAAGTATCAGTGCTTCCCTGAGTCAATTCGTGCTCTTACAATGTTGAAGGAATTAGATTTATCGCAAAACAGAAATATCAAGCCTTCCAGATTCTATTGGTGCTCTTATAAATTTGGATTGGTTAGATCTCTCACAAACAAAAGTCTCGACGCTTCCAGATTCAATAGGTGCTCTTAAAGTGTTGCGGGTCTTAAAGTTATCACAAACAAAAAGTATCAATGCTTCCCTGAGTCAATTTCGTGCTCTTACAATGTTGACTCATTTAGATTTATCGCAAACAGAAAATATCAAGCCTTCCAGATTCTATTGGTGCTCTTATAAATTTGGATTGGTTAGATCTCTCACAAACAAAAGTCTCGACGCTTCCAGATTCAATAGGTGCTCTTAAAGTGTTGCGGGTCTTAAAGTTATCACAAACAAAAGTATCAGTGCTTCCTGAGTCAATTCGTGCTCTTACAATGTTGAAGGAATTAGATTTATCGCAAACAGAAATATCAAGCCTTCCAGATTCTATTGGTGCTCTTATAAATTTGGATTGGTTAGATCTCTCACAAACAAAAGTCTCGACGCTTCCAGATTCAATAGGTGCTCTTAAAGTGTTGCGGGTCTTAAAGTTATCACAAACAAAAAGTATCAGTGCTTCCTGAGTCAATTTCGTGCTCTTACAATGTTGAAGGAATTAGATTTATCGCAAACAAAAATATCAAGCCTTCCAGATTCTATTGGTGCTCTTATAAATTTGGATTGGTTAGATCTCTCACAAACAAAAGTCTCAACGCTTCCAGATTCAATAGGTGCTCTTAAAGTGTTGCGGGTCTTAAAGTTATCACAAACAAAAAGTATCAGTGCTTCCTGAGTCAATTCGTGCTCTTACAATGTTGAAGGAATTAGATTTATCGCAAAACAGAAAATATCAAGCCTTCCAGATTCTATTGGTGCTCTTATAAATTTGGATTGGTTAGATCTCTCACAAACAAAAGTCTCGACGCTTCCAGATTCAATAGGTGCTCTTAAAGTGTTGCGGGTCTTAAAGTTATCACAAACAAAAGTATCAGTGCTTCCTGAGTCAATTCGTGCTCTTACAATGTTGAAGGAATTAGATTTATCGCAAACAGAAATATCAAGCCTTCCAGATTCTATTGGTGCTCTTATAAATTTGGATTGGTTAGATCTCTCACAAACAAAAGTCTCGACGCTTCCAGATTCAGTAGGTGCTCTTAAAGTGTTGCAAGTCTTAAAGTTGTCACAAACAAAAGTATCAGTGCTTCCCGAGTCAATTCGTGGTCTTACAATGTTGAAGGAATTAGATTTATCGCAAACAGAAATATCAAGCCTTCCAGATTCTATTGGTGCTCTTATAAATTTGGAATGGTTAGATCTCTCACAAACAAAAGTCTCGACGCTTCCAGATTCAATAGGTGCTCTTAAAGTGTTGCAGGGTCTTAAATTTATCACAAACAAAAGTATCAGTGCTTCCTGAGTCAATTCGTGCTCTTACAATGTTGAAGGGCATTAGATTTATCTCAAACAGAAATATCAAGCCTTCCGGATTCTATTGGTGCTCTTATAAATTTGGATTGGTTAGATCTCTCACAAACAAAAGTCTCAACGCTTCCAGATTCAATAGGTGCTCTTAAAGTGTTGCGGGTCTTAAACTTATCACAAACAAAAAGTATCAGTGCTTCCTGAGTCAATTCGTGCTCTTACAATGTTGAAGGAATTATATTTATCGCAAACTGAAATATCAAGCCTTCCGATTCTATTGGTGCTCTTATAAATTTGGATTGGTTAGATCTCTCACAAGCAAAAGTCTCAATGGTTCCAAATTCAATAGGTGATATTAAAGTGTTCTAAGTCTTAAAGTTATCAAAAATAAATGTATGAGTGCTTAATGAGTCAACTCGTGCTGAAGGGCTTAGATTTATCACAAACAGAACTATCAATCCTTCAAGTTTCTATTGGTGCTCTTATAAATTTGGAATGGGTAGATCTCTCACAAACAAAAAGTCTCAACGCTTCCAGATTCAATAAGTGCTCTTAAAGTGTTGCAGGTCTTAAGGTTATCACAAACAAAAGTATCAGTGCTTCTTGAGTCAATTCGTGCTCTTACAATGTTGAAGGAATTATATTTATCGCAAACAAAAAAATATCAAGCCTTCAAGATTCTATTGGTGCTCTTATAAATGCATATTATCAATGACATCGACAAGGAAAACCTACATCTGGAAATGGTGGCATGGACATCGATAGGGCAGTCAGGATATGGCTATAAGCAGCCCGGCAATGGCACAAATAGAGTTGCAGGCGGGCAGATATGTGGCACATGACAGTGTATGGCAAAACAAGAGTCGGGCTTAGACGCGAGGTGTCTGGAAGGAGGCTAGCTGGGGTTAGGTAGGGCTTGGTCATAGGGCAAAAAGAGGACTGACAGTAGGTGGGATCGCGAGGCCAATTGGCCACAGGAAGGTCGCCATGGGGAATTGATGACCAACAAGGTAGAAAGACTTCTCAACCTGTAAGGGTTAGCAGGGCTGACTGGCAGAGCAAAAGGACCAGCAAGAGCATCAAGGCCGACTAGTATCCAGTGAAGCAGAAGGGTGGCTCTATGATGGCATGGGCAGTAGGAAAGGCACACCGTGTTGGCGATAAAATGATTTTGAGAGCAGAATATAGAGGAAGGTTTGGACACCCAAGAATAAAAAAGAAACTAACAACTCAATAGAATTCAAGAACACACTCAATAGTATTCGTAATACCGCTCACTCACTTAGGCATTACATCAAACATCTATTTATAGAAAATATGTAAAGAAACCGTCATAACGGTTTGTCCACATGGCGCGCGCATCACCGTTATAACTCCTCAACATAGATAATGCCTCCAACTGTAACTGAAGATAACGCCTCCACCATAGATAGTGAGATGAACGGCTAGATTTATTGTCTCACAAACTCTTCCTTAATCCACGCCTAGTTCATCTTCGCGACGCCCAAATTCTCTCGATTCTCTTCAAATTTGATGCATCCCAGCAGTTTTGTAAAGGAATCTGCCAGTTGTGATTCCGTATTCACGGTGCCCACATACCCTTTTTCCACGCAATCTCGGATGAAATGGAATTTCGTCTCAATGTGTTTACTTCGACCGTGCTGACTGGGATTCTTGCTTAGTGCAATAGCCGATTTGTTGTCAACGTATAATTTAAATGGTCTCACCTTAATGTTTAGTATTTCTTCAACGAATCAGGTGATCCATATGCCTTGACAAGATGCAGCCGAGGCTGCAATATATTCAGCTTCACATGATGATAACGTAACCACATTTTGCTTCACTGTAGTCCATGTGATAGCAAAATTCCCCATGAAAAATGATTGACTGGTTGTGCTCTTCTGATCGTCACTATCTCCAACGAAATCACTGTCACTAAAACCCTGAATAGAGTAATTTTTCTTCCCTCTCTCATATCTCAGTCTGAATGAAGACGTTCCTTTGATATATCTTAAAATTCTCTTTGCTGCACTCATATGCTGTGAACTTGGTTTGTTCATATACCTCCTCAAGTAATTCACACTGTAAGTTATATTAGGTTGTGTATTTATTAAGTACTTGAGACTGCCAATAAGACTTATGAATTGTGACGGATTTCCTTCATCTTCTTTGACGTCTTTCAGAAGTTCTTACTGAATTGCATTTTGCTCATTTTGAATGCATGAAGGATAGTTTGGATATAGGATTTCTGATTAAGCCAGGTGCAAGATGCTTCATGTTTGATTTCAATTCCTAAATAGGAACTCACTATACCAAAAGCTGTCATTTTGAAAACTTGTTTCATGTTTTCTTTGAATTCTACTGTCTTGTAGGAATTGAACCCTGTGATGATCATATCATCAACATACACTCCAATTATGATTCTGTCATGTATCTCTGCCTTATAATATATGATAACATGATAAAACATGATTATTAATGCAATTTAAGGCATAAACTATTACATTTATGTGCATGTTATCATATTTTGAGTGCATTTCTATCATTCCATGCAATTTTATGTTATAATCTCAAAATGCATTAATTTAGAGATTATAACATAAAATTGCATGGAATTAAAGATTAAAGATTTTATAACCCATCTTTACTTGAGATTATAAATGGTTTTTAAAGTTAAATGATAAGAGAAATCATTTTTATAAACATTCATTTAATTTTCTAAAGTTAAAATCTTAAAGAAATGAATGTATTTTTGAAATAAGAATTAAATCTCTTGTTATTTAAACAATTTGACTTTTTAGAATGATAGATAATTAAATTTCAGATCAAATGAAAGAAATTTGGATTAATTTGGAGTTGTATTTTGAAAGTTATGATTTTTACAATTTTTAGGGATTTTTCTGGATTTTTTCCAATTTAATTTTCGATTTAAAACATTTAAAATAATTAAAAAAACTTGGCAAAAACGTTTTCATTTTTCACGCGGGTCCCACGTGGATGCGACGTGGCACTCACGGCCACGTGGCAGCGCCATGCGGGCCCACGCGGTGCCTACGTGGAACATATATTTTTAGTTACTATATTTATTACATATATATAAATGGGTCTTCAGCCTTGCCTATATGGGAAGGGGTATTCGACCCTTTAATCCTTCGAGCGTTATAAACCCCACGGATTCCACTAATTTTTTCCGTGTGGAACTAATGTCCCACACAGTGTTTTAACGTGCAGGACGTGGCGCGACGAGGATCGTTGGATCAGGATGATGCATCGATCTCACGCGTCGATCGGAAGGACGCAGACCACCTGATTTGATCAAAACACGTGCCAAATAAAAAGAGTTATAACAGTCAGATCTTCTGCGACGTGGCGGCATCACACTCATCGATCACGTGGTGCGCGGACCACCGATCACGATCAAAGACACGTGCGATTTAAAGATGGATTATAACGGTCTAGATTAAATCGTGCGTTACTCATCTGGACCGTTGGATCGCGATCCAAGGGGCGCAAATCAAAGTGTTTTTAAACGCATATCAAGCGGAGCGATCCGAAGCGTCCATCTGCGATCTGATGTCCACGATATAATCTTACTGTTTCGTATTGATGCGTTTAATCTTGACCGGATTAAACGCATCAATCGGACAGTTTCCCCCATTTTGCCCTATAAATAGACGAGTTCTTCGTCGTTTGTATGCATTCTCGAGGGATTTCACTTGATCGACCCATCTAAACCCTTTCTCTCTTGAATCTCTCTCTTGTAATCGCTTCTAGACTCGAAATTGCGTCCACAGAGTGTTTATAAGTGATATTTCGTCGATCGTGCGAGGAGAATTTGTCTCTTGAACACCGATGTTCACGATTGAATTCGCGGAATGAATAGCTGTCGATCTAGCGATCAATTGGATCGATTTGATCGTTATCTCGGGTTAGAAAAGAAGTTATTCCTCTTATCTATCGTCATGTATCATCAATTTTAGGTTTAGGATTTCAATTTAGTTCAATTTCATTTTTTATTTCAATTTGTGTTCTTCGCGATTCTGAAAATTTCCTCCCACTTCCATCTTTGATTTCTCCGTGATTACTAATCCAAATCGAGCGATTTTTGATTCCACGGATAGATCTTTGAGTTATCTTTCTAAATCTATCATTTTTCCTAATTTCTCACCTCAATTCATCGTCCAATTTGACCAAATTCCAAAAGATCTCTCGAAAATACCTTAATTCCCTGTGGATTCGACCCTTATTTACCATTATACCCTTAAATTCCTTATAAATTCTCAAAATTGGTAAGTACGGAATAATTTTTGACACGAGACCGTGTGAAATCGTTGACCTCGCGGTTTTGTCCCGTCAATATATTGCATAATCACTCTTGCTTCTCACAAAGCGCTTTCGTATCAAAACTTCATTTAATTTTGAATTCCAAGCTCTCGGGGCTTGTTTCAAACCATACAGAGCCTTTTTTAATTTCAGTATATGATCTTCCTTCCCTTTAATTTTGAAGCCTTCATGTTGAGATATATATATGTCTTCCTTGATTTCCCCATTCAAGAAAGTTGTTTTAACGTCCACATGATGTAATTCCCATTTTTCTTGTGCAGCAATAGCAATAAAGATTCTGACGGATTCCATTCTCGCAACAGGGGAGAAGACTTCACCATAGTCTATTCCCTCTTTTTGAGAATATCCTTTCACTACCAACCTTGCTTTAGACCTCACCACTTTTCCCATGTTGTCCTTCTTTACCCGAAACACCCATTTCACTCCAATTGGTCTAATGTCTTTATTCGGCTTGACCATAGTCCAAGTATTATTTCTCGATCTGCTGAGATTTCTTCCTTCATTGCACTTCTCCACACTTCTTGTTTGGCAGCTAGAGAGAAAGAATAAGGTGCCTCGGCTAAGAGAAGACTGAATTCACTGCATAAGGGATTAGTCTCATCATAAATTGATTGTATGGATCTATAACTCATTGTCTCTTCTTCTTCAGAATCTTCTAATTGATTGAGCTCCCTTCCTATTGACTCATTGAGCATTGACTCTTCTCTTGGTCCTTCAGCTGGTTCTCTTTCACCTTCTTCTAATCCTGTGACTTGAAGAATGTTTGAAGGACACAATGAAAGTTTTCTCAATTTATCTTGTTCACTGAATTTGAAAGACTTTGTCTCAGCAAATATCACATCTCTGCTGATATGAATTTTGAAAGTGACAGGATCTAAGCATCTGTAGGCTTTTGATCCAGCTTCCTACTTCATAAACACTATGCACTTGCTTTTGTCTTCGAGCTTGGATAGCCTTCCAGTAGTTTTGACAAATGCAATTGATCCAAATACCTTCAGATGACTCACATTCAGTTTTCTCCCATTCCACTTTTCATGCGGAGTCTTTATTGTTATTCCTTTTGTTGAAGATCTATTAAGCACATATACTCAAGTGCTCACAGCTTCTGCCCATAGCTCTAGAGGAAGATTTTTTTCCTTTAGCATACTCCTCACTAAACCCATAATTGTTTTGTTCTTTCTTTCTACTACACTTTTTGTTGTGGGAGTATATGGTGCAGTAAGCTACTTTTTTATCCCACTCTTATCACAGAGATTCTTGAATTTTTCAGAGGTAAATTCACCTCCTCGATCACTCCTTGCACACTTTATTTTCACTTCTTTCTTAGCCTCTGCCATAGATTTGAATTTTTTAAATTTTTCTAAGGCTTCTGATTTCTCCTTAAGCAAGGCTACTGTTGCAGGACGCAGTTGTGAAAACCCTCGTGCCTGATCAATGAATCTGAGGATGACTAAGGATAACCGGTCAACCCTAACCTATGGAAAGGCGAATCCTAGACCCTAAGTATGAGACCTAACCTAAATCTAAGTGCAGGCAGACGTGCCGATCAGTGGAGTCGACTCCGAGTGACCCGGGGAAACTCGCGATGATGGGTAGGGTGAGATCCTCTCGATCCACGTCCGGAGGCGTGGAAGTCGCTCGTCGTGGAGTGGCCAGGAGGCTGCAGCCCACGCTCCGTACCAGACCTGACGTACGCGTCAGAAATCTCGAACCTATATCCGTTCTACCCCCTACCTACGTCGTTCGACGGCGGTGGAGATGAGTAGAGGAAACACTTCAAAAAGTAATAAGACTTTAAAATGAGGGGGTCAAAGCTAACCTGCAGGGCGCGGGTGCCCAGTCGGTCGTGATGGAGGGATCCGTCCGTACGTGGCACGGGAGCAGGACTGAAAGGGGCTGGGCGAGCGATGTCGGGGTCGAGGGACATCTTGGTGCGGGATTGTAGACGATAGCGCTCACGGATCTGTGCTGGAGATGAGGAGGTCGGGCGTCGTACGGGCATCAGACAGTGAGCTGGCAAGGACGTGAAGGCACTCACGGGCGCAATCAATTGCTGGTACTAGCTGTCAACGGCGAGCACGGGCAGCCGACGGGCGCACAAACGCGGTCAACGGGTGCATGCGAGTGTAGGAGGGGCGGAGAGGCGACACTGCCCAGTCAGCGCTAATGACTGCCCGACAGATTACGGCTGGGTTGGCAGGGGGGAATGGCCCGACAGATTACTGCCTGGTTGGCGCCGGGAAGTTGGGCAGGTGAGCGAAGCTCACGGTCAACAAGGAAAGAGGTGCAAGTTGGATCGGGCAGGTCAACCGCGGCGCGGCCAGCCGATTGAGCGATCACGCGAGGGCTCGGGCTGGGCGCGAGATGCGACAATGGCGAGTGCGGGCGCGCGGGCGAGAGCTCATGAATTCTCGGGGGGATGGAGAAACTCGGCAGGTCGAAAAGTTGGGGATAGCGGGGGCGGGGAGAAGGGAAGAGTTGACCGCGGAGGGGGAATTAGACAGGGACGAGGAGGGAAGTTCGTGTGTCGTGGTTGTTTGACAGCTTTACTTCGACTCGAAATAAATTTGGTAGGAGGCTGAAGCTTGATTGGCCATGGGCAGAACTCGTCAAGGCGTCGGGAGGAGTTCGAGCCGGAGGTGGGGGTGGAGAAGAAGACGACGGGAAGCTAAGCGTCGAGGTCTCGGGAAGGGGGACGTGAAAGACTTTGGAGGGAGGATGGGGGAATTCGGGCGACTGGAAAGGGAGCTCAAGGTGAGATTTTTCAGGACGAGGGGGTTAGTGTCGGAATCGCGAGTGCGACGCGGGAATTCGGTAGAGGGGGACGGGCGATTTCGTCAGGGCGATGGGAGGCGGAAAGAGGCGTCGGATTGATTTTGGTAGGGACGCAGGGTAAGGACGGTGGGCAGAGAGGTGAAATGTGGTTGGTTGCGGGATTAAACTCGGCGGGTGAGAGAGGGAGGGAAATCGACAAGATGAGGGCGCTGCGCGTCGGATTGGGATTCCAGCGATCGATTAACTTGCAGGTGAATTCGGATTGAATCCGGTGGAATGGGGGTGTGGATCCGGCCGAGTGGATCGCGAGTCGGTGAGAAGGTGAGGACGCGGATGAGTGGGAGGATTCCACGAGGGGTTCACGACGGGTAAATTTGCGCAGGGTGTGGTTGTGATAGCGCGATGGGTAGAGGAGGAGATGGTGCGGAAGACGTGGAGGTTGCGAAGGGGAGGGTGACGTGTCGTTTTTGTACGTTGTTAAACACAAAGACGATGGTCAAACAAAATTTATAAAACCAAACTCACAAAGACAAGGTATAATAATCAAGTACTGGGTAAGTATCGGGTCGATCCACAAAGAGCAGGGTTGACTTAAATCGCAGAGTTGACTTGGTCAAACTTAGGTTTAAAAGGAATTTTAAATAAGAGAGAATAAGATTTAAGATATGGAAATGATATAAATAAGGTAGATAAGAAGTTTTAAGAATTGAAATCTCGGATTTGACAGAGAAAAGTCAAAAGTCAAAGTCAAAGCATTGACTTTGACCAACAGTAGATGTTCTGTAAAATCAGAGAATCAAACACAGTAAGAAGATTACAAAAATTATATATTTGGAAACTAGAGAAAAAATGAAATTTATTGATATATAATTCGTAATTTTTGGATAAGAAATGGATTTATTATGAATTATTGAAAATAAACTATCAGAAAATCCTCGAAATGAACACGTCAGAGGAAATCTTCAAATTGATCGTCTAAATGAAATCCAAATCTTGCGATTTAAATGTCAACGGAAAGCTAAGAACCAGAGGAATCCAAAAAGACCAAAATTATCAAATTCTGATTTGTCAATAAAAAGTAATTGACCCCAAAATTCAACGTTTGACTTCTGATAAAAGATGAATAGTCTGTGGTCAAACGTTAAATTGAAGGGCCAAATGAACTCGGAATTTGATGAATTTGCTATCCACGGAAAGCTGATGAAAAGAGGAATCCAATGAAACCAAAATCAAGTGATTTGGAATTATAATCAGAGAGATATCTTATTTTCAAAATCAGAAAAATTTCAGACCGAAATTTAGGGAAAATGAAGAACACTATGAACTAATTTGCAAAATTAAACTTCTAAATCTAATAAAAACTCAAATTACCTCTTGATAATCGATTGAATCTCACTACTAACCCGATTGCCACGAGAATTAAGCTCCAATTTGCGCGAATTGGAGTGAATTTGCTCGGATCCTTTCTCACGGACTTTCGGAATTCAAGGGGAAAATTCGATGAAATTAATGAGGAATTCGTGATCAATCCCGCTCCAATCCCTTCGGAATTGAGTCTAAACGCAGGGGGATCACGATGAACTAAAGATCTTCCTCGAAATTTGCTTAATTCCTTCACGAATCGATCAAAAGTTGAGAACAAAGAAGGGAGAATACATGCTTTTTAAAGAGGGAATTAGGCCAAAGATCATGGGTAATTGGTGTGGATGTGGATGCGGATTTGTGGCAAATTTTCCTCAAATCAGCCTCAATGGACGCCACGTTTACACCACGATCGGGCCATGGTCACGCCGTGATCGTGCCACAATCGTGGGTCGATCCATGATTGCTAGCTTCCAAGGCAACCTTCCGAAGCTCGGGGAGATGATTCCGTCCTTCAGGAATCACGATGGCGGCTCGATCGTGCCGCGATCATGGAGTTCTTCCACGACTCGTCGTAGCCGTCCGATGCTCTTCAGGTGAGGGAACGGTCATGATCGCGCGATCTGGGTAAACTCTGATCGTGAGGCGCGTCCACTGTTAGCCATCCGATCGTGAACTATCGCGATGACGATCCGGTGCTCTCGAGCTTCCACGTGGCGTCACGTAAGAAAAGATACCGCGTTGCATTTAATGCACGCGGTTTTGTGCCTTTAATGCCGCCGTCAAAGAGTGCGGCGCAATGAATGCGTCACACGAAGATTTTGTCATGCGTTTTGTCCTGTTAGGCGGGAAAAAGACCATCATTTTTTTCATTGGTCCACGTGCCTCGATCGCTGCTCCTGAAAAAGAAAAGATTAAATGCGATTTTTCCTATTAGGCGGGGAAAAACTCTCTCCCTTTTTTCATTGGCCGCCGCCTCCTCGACTGGCGTGCATCGAGTTACGTGGAAGAAAGATGGTTTTGTCTTATTAGGCGCCCTTTTCATTGGTCGTCGCCCTGACTGCCACATGTCTTGATTTACGCCGCTCTGATCCGATCCGACGCCCGCCAAGCCGCCACGTCACCTGCAAAATATGAAACCGTGTGGAACATTGTCCCACACGGAAGAAATATAGGAGACGGGCGCGCTTAAATAGTGGAGCGGATTATATGGTTAGCTAGTTTTAAGAATAGGCTTATATGTACGATAACCTATATATATTATATGATATATTCGCACATGTGTCACGCTTGCGTCACGCGTGGGCCACACGCGTCCTGCCACGTGGCCTCAGTGCCACGTCGTAATGGCGCGGTTGTCCCACGTGCCACATCAGCCCTTTGCTGCGTCAGCTCGTCGCAACGTCAGCCTGTCGCCTCGGCCCGCTCGCCACGTCACCACCTGTGGTAAGCCTACCCCCTTTTTTCCGATTTTTTAATAGAAAAAGGCCTTAAAATCCATTTAAAGATCAAATAAAATTCAGAAAAAGAGTATAAAACTTCATAAAGTCATAAATTAAAATGTACAACTCCTTTTTAATCCAAATTTTCTCCATTTGATCACAAATTCTCTTCTTTTTAATATCATGTCAATTAAAATATATTTAGAATGAAGAAATCAAGATGAATTAAAATTTACTTAAATCATTCTTTCATCAAACACTTAAATCATAAATTCATCTTGAAATTATCTTTCTAAACATTTACTAAAGTGAAAAATCATTTAATAATAGATATTAACTTCTATTAATTTAAACAAAAGATTAATCATCTATTTAACATGAAATTATCCCTAATTTATGAATGAAAATCAATTTTAGTGAAATGACATGCCAATGGAGAAAATTCGTAAAAAGTATGATAACATGCATCATATTCACATAAAATAAGCATGAATATGAGTTAATTAGGGTAAGAATTCAAGTTATAATTGCATGTTATGAGAGGGGAAGCAAATCAATGACGCGTGGTAAAATTTGCGAATAGGGCGGATTCCGAATAGTGGAAGGTGTTGAGGAGGAACGGTCGACGGTGCGAGGAAAATCGGTCAACGATAATTTTAGGAGTAGGGGGACGGAGAGGGGGATTTCGGTGGAGAGAGGGTGGCTTCAAGGGGGAGAGAGGTTGGTCGTGGAGAGGAAGCTGGACGGCGGGGAGGGGAAGCGGGATGCGCGGGGGGAGTCGGGAGGAGAGAGGGATAGGTGATCGCACAAGTGGTGGATCCCGACGGGAATTCAGGTTGAGAGGAGGGCGTTCGCACGGATTGGGGTGGATGCAGGGGGCGGATCGACGAAAAAAGGGGCGTGAGGGGAGGAATTTTGGCAGAAGAGGAATCAGACGGGCGTCGGATTTGGGGAAGGAGGGAGTAGTAGTGGATTTGGAGGAGGGGTAAAGCGGGAATGACGATCGCGTTCGGCAGGGGATGTTGAGGTGAACGGAAGAGATGCGGGAGGATGGCGGGAGGTGATTGGGCAGGGACGACGGGGAAGAAGAGGGGAAAATCGGGAGCTCGCCGGACCAGAACGGCCGGGGAAAATGGGAGGGAAGGCCAGGGACGGGAAAGCCGGAGGGAAGAGGAAGTCGGGAGATCGGGGGCAATGGGGGAGGATGCGCGGAGGAGGTGGGGCTGGAGGAGGAGCAGGGGGAATGGCAGGGAGATGGAGGTAGGGGTGGAGGTGGAGATGGTGGCGCGGCGGTGGCGGCGGCGGTGGCGGCGAGCGGCGGCGGCGGCGGCGGTGGCTTGAGGACGGCGGCGTCGCAAAGATGGCAGAGAAGAACCGTGGCGGGGGCAAGGAGTGGCGCGGTCGTCGCGGCCGCGGCGGCTGCGGCACGGAGGCGTGCGGCGGCGGCGCGGTTGGATTCCTTCCCTGGCCTTCCTTGAGCAGCCACTTGAGAGGGAGAAGAGTCCTTTCTTTCTTCAAATGACAGCTAGGGTTTGTGGGGGGGTCCCTTCCCCTCTTATAGAGCCCATAATGGGCCGAGAGGGGAAAGGGCCCACTTGAGGCTCACAACCCAAAACCCAAAATACTCATAGAAAATAAAGGTTCACAAAAGAAAGGGCTTCACAAATGGGATCCCGAAAAGGGAAGAACCCACCCGAAAGCCTTAAAAGAAGAGGGAAATAAGTGAGGACCAGCTTAAACATGTGCGGGTTAAAAGTTCATAATAAAGAAATATAGATAAGCAGATAGATGCGCGCGCAAACGGGCTCCTCCGGCGCCGTGGTATCGTGTCTTGGTGGCGACGGGGGTCGTACGCCACCAGCTACCCACAGATACCTCGAATAATCATGTATAATTTAGAAGAAATATCTCTTTTCACCTAATTTCTGTAGACGTATAGGTCCACAAATGTCCATATGCATCAATTCAAGGACATTCAAAGCTCTATGTGCTGAAGACAAAAAAGGGGCTCTTGAGTGTTTACATGAGATGCGGTGAGCACAAACCTCACCTAGATTTTTGAATATAGGTAATCCTTCCACAAAGTTTCCTCTTATCATATTTTGTAGAGTAAAAAAACTCTGATGACATAATCTCTTGTGCCACAACCAAGCTTCGCTTATTTCTTCCTCAGTCAAATTGCATCTCTCATTGATGTTGATCTTCATTTTATACATATTTTCTGAAGTTTTCTGTCTTGGTAAGCAATCTTTCGGATTTGTCATGAACCGTGAGGAAGCCATTGCTCAAGATAGTTTTACAACCTTGATCATCTAATTTTCCAAGACTAAGGGTATTAGTTTTTAAGTCAGTAAGTAAAGGACATTTGGAATTATCAAAACTTCACCAGTTTTGAGGGTAACAGAGATATTACCCTTGCCTTCATATGGAATCGTAGATCCATCACCGAATTTTACTCTTCCTTTCTAATTTTCATCAATCTTATGAAAGAATGTCAGCTTACCAGTCAAATGACTGTTGGCTCCTGTATCAAGATACCACATACGATCATCATATGAGTCATTTGTTCCCTATAGAAGTAATTCTCTGAATTCATCAGACACAACCATCATTAATGTCGATTCCTCTTCGGTTTCCTCTATGACATTAAGTTGAAGAAACCATGTGGCTGTTGAAATTAAGATAAAATATTCTATGATTTGATGCTTCCTCATTTAGAGCAATGGAGTTGATCCAAAAAAAGACAAATGACTTTTTACGTTGAGAAATATTCATGACATTTATGCTTCTATTTTTCAATAATGGAGTTGACCCCATAAAGAATCGTTGACTTCATTGGAAGTGGTCAATAGGCATGAGAGACAAAGTAAAGATCGACGGATTCAGGAAGATCAGGATGACATAAACGTTTATGTTCTGACAGATTAATGCTTTGCTGCATTCTAAATTTGGAAAAAAAGAAAAGTGTGACCAAGAAAATATTCAAAGAACAATCAATAGTTACTTATCAGCCGAGGATCTAGAGAGAAAATTACCATTAGCACGAAACCAATGTGCTCAACGGGCATCAAAGACCAATCTTCTAGCCGAGGAATATGGGTCACACCGTAGACGTCCCTGAAAATAGATCCCTTTGTAGAATAACTATAAACCTTGAATAAAATAAAATAATAATATATCACATGCACCAGAGAACGACGTTGGATTCCTCGATCGGACGGTCCTGTTTCACCCATGTGGCAAGTCCCTCGTGCAAACGCGGATTCTAATTCTGGAACTCCCCACTAGGTACATCTCGCTGTGCTTGTAGGCCGTGACCCATAGATTGTGCTTGAGAAATGCAGCCCTTGTCAAGAACTTGACATCTGGGCCCGCCAGTGGCAAGCAATTCAAGCCCGGTATCAGCTTGAACCCAGTAAGCTGCCCAGTTCAGTTCACTGTTCTCGTGTTCCTTATCTGTAAGCGAATATATTCTATAAGAGTCACAACTAAAAAAATTCTGAGTGAAATATTAGTCATTTGATAGAACAGGGGTATTTTGGACATTTGGTAGCCTTGAGGTACTTTTAGTAAATTTTACCGTGGCCACGGACATGAAAGTGAGCATTACATTCTAACCCTAGGCAGTGACTGGCTCTTTTTCGATTTCCACGCAATCCAACATCCATCACCGACTTTTCTGGTAGGAAGACATTGAAATAGCTGCTGATTAATGGCTCCTGACAATCAGTGGCGAGCAGTTAAAGGATAAAATTCACACATTGCCGGCAATTCAGACTGGAGAACCTCTTCTTCGACATAGAATGCATTGTTGTGGATGTTATTCTCCCCTAGATCTTCCACCCTTACATTCACTTCAACCATCTTAGAAAGAAATCACGCCATGAGCAATTATAACTGCTGTATTTATATACATGGTTTGTGATACATGTCATACCTGATTGAAAGCCTCAATGGGCTTATAGTCAATGGACATGACCATTCCAACGACAAAGAAATGCTGGTGGACTGGAGAAGAAAGCCCTGGGGCAATTGTGGTGCCTTGATTTCTTGTTTCTCCCTGTGGTAGTGCTCCTAGGCTGAGGACTCCTATTAGTTTCACTTCTGCCATGAACTTCCCATGCTGTTGAAAAGTCAGCTACCCGTCAAAGTCAACACCCTAAACTTGAATTAGGTAATTCTGGTTTTACCTGGTAGAAGTTCCATAAGAATCCGTACTCATAATTAGCAACAGTGCATATGAAGGACACAGTCAACCGCCTTGACCAGCGTAGTTTGGCTAGACCGGCCTTCCCTTCGCATACATCCTACCCGAAAAATTCGACAATAAAAAAAAAGAAAACAGAACACACTGTCTAAAGGCCTGGGTTATTAAACTCGAAGAGTTAAATTTTCACGGTTCGGGCTTTAGGTTCAAGAATTACCTTCCAGATTAAGCTTCTCAGGGTCAGAATTCAGGATTTAGGTCAAGAGATTTAATGTTTAGAATTAAAGAATGCAAGAAAAGAGTTCAAATTTGTTTTTGTAAGCTGTGGAATATAGCAGAGTCGCCATCAACATAAAGTTTTCTCAAGACTGCTTATAATACTAATCCATGGATGCACTCTTAAGAATACGCGTTACAACTTAATCTTTAGGGTTTGAGAACGGACAAGCCCCTCCCCACAAGCACAAAGAAGGTACAGGCCAAACCACCCACCAGGATAGTGACCGCCGGCTCTCCTACCTTATAAAACTTATATAAGGGGAGAAATGTCTCCAGGGAGGATACGTTATAATCCGGTCGATAGATCACTTCTCTCGATCTGACCATACTTTATATATCTCTCGCTCCGTTTATAGATTTACGTTGCTCCGATTTCTGAGGAAAGTAGGGTCTTCTCTTCAGGATAAGTGGAGTTCTATGAGGTAAGTACTGGCCCTTTACAAGAGTTTTACAGTTATCAGATCTTATTACCGCTGAATTACAAAACCATGAAAAATTGTAGAAAGAATAACCCGGAAAAGGCATGACAAATAGAGACATTGAAGTTGAGAACTGCTGACCTTCTGTCACTCAGACCGTCAGGCTGGATGATTTGAAGAGGCCTGACATCACTACGATCAACTCCGCCGCGAGTCTCTTCGGAAGTGTAGTTCCTCAAGAGATCAGATGGCGGTAACCCATATTCTGTATGTCTACAAGAAAATGGATTCTTTCGAAAGGACGGCATAGCCATTTTCCATCGGACAATATCTATCAAGGGGTTTGGCCAGTCAGAGCGGCTGGGGGCTTCACCTTTGCTGCGGCACCCGCTGCACCTGAATAAGTCAACGACAATCGATGGAAGTCAACAATGCAAGTCAATAGTGGAGCTGTTAATAGGAGATAACAATCCGATGAAAGTGGTTCCGCTAGCGAGGGTAAACGATGACGAGATCCATCTCATCTATCCCCTTCTTTTTCATTGCCTATACTACTGGAGGGTAAGCCATTACCACGGCTTCACATTCGACATATTCTGCCGCATCCTAGAAGGAACATGATGGAATAAAATATCTCGTATTGTAACTAAGATCATTATCCTTTGTAGACAATGAAACAAAATGGATTTTGGAAGAACATAGAAGAAAGAAAGAAGAAAGTCATTTTATTCATTTAGATCAATTATACTTATACAAATGAAGTGAGAGAATATGACCTTTGGTCTGTAATAGTCATATTCCAACAATCACCTATGATAGGGTATAAATACAATTATAGAAAGAGAATCAATACAATTATAGAAAAGATGAGGTGAGATTTGTGAGAATCACCCATTTCTTCAACTATAAAAGAAGAAAGTCATTTTATTCATTTAGATCAATTATACTTATGCCCTGGTATATGAGATTTGTTATTCAGAAACCTCTATTCCTGTTCTAAAAATTATCTATCTAGATCCAAAATCATCGTTGGATTTTACAATATGATGTTAAAAATGCTTTTTTCGCGGGATATGGAAGAAGAAATTTTAATGAATCTTCATAAATTTTAATATTTACGAAAAATTTAACTTGAATATTCATGTGAGGGTGATTTATTACCTCAACAGAAGTATATATTAAATCTTTTTTTACAAAAACAAGTTGGCCAAGGAGTGTAGGAGAGGTTAATTGGAAATTTTATTTATTTTCAAGATTTTTACAAGAGATTTTTTACAAGAGTTTTTACAACCATCAGTGAATACAAAATTCATGACAGTTCTTTAAAATAACTTGACTGGTATCGATAGGGATGAGTTATCAACGTAAATCTTTGGCCCTTGAGTGGAGTCAATTCAAATGGACTCCACCCAGATAGGACAGCTTGGCGTCCCGCTTATTGATTCGAATATAAACGGGACTAAAGGAAAAAATGTTAACCTGGAGCCTTGAATCTTATTCGAGTCTCTCTTCAACCGTCCGCCCTGCGATAGGAAATCATAGTACTCAGGAGTCGTGAGCTAGGATCTTACTCGTTTGACTGAGATTCCAAGTGTGACATGCATTCCTCCATGATTCCTCCCTCCCAAATATGCTTCAACCTATGAACGAGGCAAAAACCTATCGACGGCTCAAATCTGAGCTCCAATCGGCTCAAGAATCACAGTACAGAGGTAGTATCAAGGACCCGGGCTCTGGGCACAAGAGGATCAAGGTAAATCCTGGAAATTTTTAAATAAAGGCACTCCAAGAATTTTCAGACACTAAAATCATCGGACTGCTTTAGGCTCCTCACTGTCCATTATGTTTGTACTCGTCGAGCAGAGTCTCCAACCATTCTGCCTCCTCAAAGGATAATCAGTCTTAGGGATCGGGGTCGGTCGTCCGATTTCCTACTACTGTCCAAGCCCAGTCCGGCTCGGCTCAGGTCCGGCAGACTGCCAATCTTTCATCGGACCGCGTTCGTCTGGCTAAATAAACTAGAATAAAAAATACATTAGAAAATTTCTCCCTCCGCTTTTACTTCTAAGTTCCCTCCAATTTTTATCCCTTTTCCCGCTCTCTCCTCCTTTTCCCCATTTCACTCCCTCTTTCCCGTTTGACACTCCCTATCTTTTCTTAATTGGGCCTCTTGCGCAATCTTCATCAGTGGAGATTTGCCTTCATCATCAAGAATGTCATTAAAATCACTGGAGAAAATATTTTTAGTAACGGTATTTATAGCTTGAACTCTTTTCTTATGTTTTGTTATTCATTCATTTTTTATCCATATCCTTTCTTTAAAATCTTCAAAAATTTCTATCGGAATAACCATGAAAAATATTCTAATTTGTGGTGGGCTCAAATAGTTTTAGATTTGGTCAAACTTTTGAATTCCTTACTTAAAGAAGAATTTACTCTTTAATTTTTGGTGAGTTGGAAGTTTTTATCTGTAGAATTTTGCCATAAAAGATTGTTACAGCGGAGTTTAGTTTATTCAGTAGCATTCCTGAATTCAAAATGAGCTCTTCATTCTTCACTGGTGTTGAAAAGTTTCTAGTGCACTAGATATTACCATCTAACTATTTGCATAGTTAAGAGTATCATGAATTTTTCCTTTGCAAGTAGTTGCCCAGATTTTATTCGTATTTTTAATTTCTTTTCAGATGTGATAGTCTTCCTTTTCAGGTTGATCTGTGTGGGCCTAGGGAACACTTGTGGGCTCCAGTTCTGTAGATGGGCCTCCCACTACCTCTCTGGGTTGAAGGCCCATCTGACTATTTGTGAGGAATGACCACCTATTTGTGACCATCAGCTGTTAACCATCTTTCAGTTAAATGCCCATTCAAGGTGTTAGCCACTTCCATCTCATGAAAACCTCCTTTGGTATGTATGTCTAAAACATGTTTTATTGAAAAAAGGAAATGGGAAACATTGAAGAAAGTGTGGGTAGGGAGAGGGATAGAGGACATAGCAGCAGTGAAGAGGTGCTAACGGAGGGACTTCTCTCTTTATTTCTCTCTCTATCCATCTTTCCGTCCACCCATCTATACACCCTCTACCAATCCATCTATCTCATCCATCCATCCATCTTTATATCTCAATTGGCGACAAGATTGTAAATCTGATAATCACATACCATGAAAGTGAATAAGAATCTGTCATCTGCAAGGTGAGTGTGTCATTGGTATGTTAGATCTAACCCTCAAACTCAATCAAACATGAAAATACAAATTAAAACTCTGATCCCTTCCTGTGAACCGCATGTTCTTTTCCACTGTCTGAAACCATAACTGATCATGAGAAGAGAGAGAGAGAGAGCAGTAGATTTGGCCAATTCCTGTTCTCCTAATACCCTGGGTCGATTGGGTTGTACTGGCATTCTAGATAATTGGTATGTATTGGATGCAGATCCCATAAAGCCCGCGCACTGAGCATTCATTTCATTATGTATCCATTTAATTTGTCCATATTCAATTTTGCATTCAGTAAAATTCCTTTTGGTTAATTGTTTTATTTATGTGTTACTTCAACACGGAATAATTCTAAAGCAAAATGGTAACAAATGTGATGCAGAAAGGATGTTCATCTAAGTGAGTTTTATCACGAGACCATCATCCTTGTCATGGTAGCTATTACTTGATCAGTGAATTGCCCAAAATATTATTCGATTTTGTAATGAATTATCTTTAAAAAAACTACTGTTTGAATATCTTTGAATATTCTTCCCTTTTGCAGGCAAGATTCTTCGCCTCAGAAAATATCAAGGCGCTGTTTGATCAATATTAAAGAAGATGATGAACAACATCAATCTGTTGGCATGGGTGATCATCTTGTGAATAGGACCTTCAATCGATAGAAGCTTCTATCAGATAAATTGATTTTTCACCTAGCTTATTCGATAGATTATCAACATTAAGGCGTCATTCTTTCCCCTAAAGTTATTTATTTATTTTACAAATGCATACTATTTAAGGAGATCGACAGAAATGGAAATCCTTGGTTTGTTATGAAAATGAAGCAAAAATCAACAAAAAGTCCTGAGTATCATGATTTTCTTTTATAATCTCTAGCATTATAACTTGATCAGTGATGAAGGTGATTGATAAAGTGTAAATGGCCCACGGAAAATCATGATTTATATGTTTTTTTTGTTCGGAGAAAATTCTGGCAATTGGTGACAATCAAGTTAAGATAGATCCATTTAGGCTTTCTTTCCAGATCAAAAGGTATGATCTGTCCATCTTTTTTGCTAATGGTTTTAGGAAATTGAGCTGGAAAGAGATTAACAACCATGTCCTTGATATAGATAGAGAGATAGAGAGAGGGAGGGAGAGAAAGAATGGAGCTTGCATGAATTTGGAAGCCCCTCGATGTTTTATCCTACGATCATGACTCACTGTCTGCAGCCAAGCAAAATTTATGAAATTATCCCTATTTTTTTGGGAGCCCCGTCTTTTTAAACGCTGGCTGATCGTGATCTCTCCCTATTTCATTCCAAGAGTGATCATCATATTTATAGTGAGGATCAAAGATGATCGAGCTTTCTAGGTGCTCCAATCTGGCCGATCCAGATTAGGTTGATGATCCAATCCAGATCAAGGATGATCGATTAGGGAATCACATCAATTGTGATTGTGAATTGCCATGTCGCAAGAAAGTGAAAAGATTTTCTAACCATCTAATTTAATTTGAAATAATTTCTCGACAGAGAAACTTCCATGTCAATATCTTCCCCCTCCCTCCCACTCTTCCTCTCACGTCTAAGGGCGGTCGATCTAGATCAGATCGACAAACCAATGCAGATCAAAGACGATTTTGATCGGAAGAAAACGGAAATTGTCCTTGTCAAGCCTAAGACCTTCAAAGCATTGACTCGCTATCTACTTTAGTTTGAAATAAATTCTATGGTAGTTAAAATCTTATTTAAAACTCTTACTGTACAAGTGAATTGTAAATGAAAAATAATTGACGGAAAAGATTAACATTAAAACAAAATTAATTGAGTATGAAAACCATTTTAAAATGTTTAAATATAAATAAAAATTTTAGTATTTTTAAAATAAAAGAAAGGGTGGTTAGTGACAAGAAAATAGACTTGCAGAAATTATTTAGCTCGTGAATGATATATCAAACAACAAAAATTGAACTCAAACTTTTTCATATTGCATTTAAATCATTGAACGTACAAACCTCACTATCAATCATGCACTTCTTACTTCCAGGTGCTGAACATGGAGTTCTCCTTTGCAATGAGCCTCTGGTCTTCTAAACAGGTTATAAGAGTCTCCTTGATTTCATTGAAAGCAATGACCTTTTTACAAAGAAATTCTCATTGTAATCAATAAGAATCTTGATTAAAAATAAAATTCAATGCTAGTTATTCAAGCACCAAAGAAATCAAAATAATCAAGAAAGATTTTTTTCAACGATCAGTTAATACAAAATTCATGATAGGTCATGAAAATAACTTGACAGGTATTGAAAGGGAAGAGTTATCAAAGTAAATCTTTGCCAGTCATCTCGTCTATGTTGGAGTCGATTCAAAAAGCCCGCTTGTACTCCAACCGTTCACAGAAAAAAAAAACTACATTCAACCAGAGAAAAAAATAGCGACAAATTACGACTCCACAGTATACCATTGAAGGTGAACGCTTATCAGAGGCCAAGAAAGAAGGAGGATTAAAGACATTTCACCCATGGCTAGTTCTGTTGTGCGAAAACCCTTCGACGTCTACCCACCCCGATCTTCATCGCCGCCATCGACAGTCCCCGTGTAAGAGAGATAATCAAGATACCATTTCTGTGTTCCTTGTGACACTCGTGAATCTGTCTGTTGAAATCATCATCATGGTAAACGCGAAAGGGGATTTGGGTTTTGCGTGTAATGATTAATTAGGAACTAAAAAAATTCACGTCTAGACAGGACGACTTGACGATTGGGTGTGCTGGGACTCCACCTAGACAGGACGGCTTGGCGTCCAGCTTATCGATTCGAATATAAAACCAGACAAAATGAAAAAAAAACCTGAAGCCTATAATCTTATTAGAACACCTCTTGAACCCTGCACGCTGTCATAGCAAATCAGAGTACTAGAGACCCATGAGCTAGGATCTTACTCGTTTGACTGAGATTCCAAGTATGACGTGCATGCATCCACAATTCTTCCATCTCAGAGATACTTCGAACTTTAAACGACGCAAGAACCGCTGTAAGGCGCAAATCTGAACTCCAATCAGCTCAAGAATCCCAGTGCAGGGGTAGAATCAATGACCTGGGCATTGGGCACAAGAGGATCGAGGCAAATCCCGGGAATTTGTAATCAAAACCACTCCATGAATTTTTAGAGACTAAAACCCTCGTACTGCTTTAGTCTCATCATCGTCCAAAATGTCAGAACATTATGTTTGTGCTCTTCGAGCACAGAACATTAACTTTCCCTCCAATTTTTATCCAATTTCCCGCTCCCTCTCCTGCTTTTAACCAATAAAAATATCATTATTTGAGTTAACCTTTTGAAAAAAATATTATTTTAACTATCATTTAATTATTCAGCGGCTGGTCAAAGGAGGGTCCGGATCCTCCGGGCAGGACAACGGCCTTAGAAACACTCTGCCCACTAGTCCGATGCGTTGGATGCACTAGGGTGCCCAGACACGGCTCTAGTCGACGACATTAGACCTGGATCCGCGATGCCTAATCAGTCTTGCCCGCTTTGAAGATTTTCTCTATCCACTATAACATAAGTAATGGGGAAAACTGTACACTATCTTTCCAAGTGGGAGGACTCGCCAACCCTACTCGCTACCTTTTCTTTAAATTGTTGAATTTCTTCATTTTTTTCTAACCTAGTAGATTCATCAAGGTTTTCTGCATGATTTGAGTTCAAGAAATCAAGAAAACCCCTATGATTTCATGGAGTGATAGGGTTATTTTGGGATTCTCTTTATTCGTGTAAACTTTGTTTTCTCTATTTTAAAATCTCAAGGAAACACTTGTGTCTTCTCCCGTAAGAACACTTGTACTTCAATTTTTATGTTAATCTTTGAAGCCCCCTCAATCTTCCCCCTCCCTCCCTCTCTCCCACTCTTCCTCTCATGTCCAGGGGCGGTCGATCTCGATCAGATCGACAAACCAATGCAGATCAAAGACGATTTTGATCAAAAGAAAACTGCAATTTTCAATGTCAAGCCTAAGACCTTCAAAGCATTGACTCGCTATCTACTTTAGTTTGACATAAATTCTATGGTAGTTAAAATCTTGTTTAAAACTCTTACTGTATAAGTGAATTGTGAATGAAAAATCATTGACGGAAAAGATTAACATTAAAAAAATTTTGAATTGAGTATGAAAAAGCATTTTAAAAGGTTTAAGTATAAATAAAAATTTTAGTATTTTTAAAATAAAAAGAAAAGGGTGGTTAGTGACAAGAAAAATAGACTTGCAGAAATTATTTAGCTCGTGAATGATATATCAAACAACAAAAATTGAACTCAAACTTTTTCATATTGTATTTAAATCATTGAACGTACAAACCTCACTATCAATCATGCACTTCTTACTTCCAGGTGCTGAACATGGAGTTCTCCTTTGCAATGAGCCTCTGGTCTTCTAAACAGGTTATAAGAGTCTCCTTGATTTCATTGAAAGCAATGACCTTTTTACAAAGAAATTCTCATTGTAATCAATAAGAATCTTGATTAAAAATAAAATTCAATGCTCGTTATTCAAGCACCAAAGAAATCAAAATATTCAAGAAAGATTTTTTTCAACGATCAGTTAATACAAAATTCATGATAGGTCATCAAAATAACTTGACAGGTATTGATAGGGAAGAGTTATCAAAGTAAATCTTTGCCAGTCATCTTGTCTATGTTGGAGTCGATTCAAAAAGCCCGCTTGTACTCCAACCATTCACAGAAAAAAACTACATTCAACCAGAGAAAAAAAAATAGTGACAAATTACGACTCCACAGTATACCATTGAAGGTGAAACGCTTATCAGAGGCCAAGAAAGAAGGAGGATTAAAGACTTTTCACCCATGGCTAGGTCTGTTGTGCGAAAACCCTTCGACGTCTACCCACCCCGATCTTCATCGCCTCCATCGACAGTCCCCGTGTAAGAGAGATAATCAAGATACCATTTCTGTGTTCCATGTGAGACTCGTGAATCTGTCTGTCAAAATCATCATCATGGTAAACGCGGAAGGGGCTTTGGGTTTTGCGTGTAATGGTTACTTAGGAACTAAAAAAATTCACGTCTAGACAGGACGACTTGACGATTGGGTGTGCTGGGACTCCACCTAGACAAGACGGCTTGGCGTCCAGCTTATCGATTCGAATGTAAAACCAGACAAAAGGGAAAAAAACATTAACCTGAAGCCCAGAATCTTATTAGAACACCTCTTGAACCCTGCACGCTGTCATAGCAAATCAGAGTGCTCGAGACCCATGAGCTAGAATCTTACTCGTATGACATGCATTCCTCCGCAATTCTTCCATCTCAAAGATACTTTGTACTTCAAACGACGCAAGAACCGGTGTAAGGCGCAAATCTGAACTCCAATCGGCTCAAGTCCCAGTGCAGGGGTAGAATCAATGACCCGGGCACTGGGCACAAGAGCATCAAGGCAAATCCCAGAAATTTGTAATTAAAACCTCTCCACGAATTTTCAGTCGCTAAAACCCTCGTACTGCTTTAGTCTCACAATGGTCCAAAATGTCAGAACATTATGTTTGTACTTTTCGAGCACAGAACATTGACTTTCCCTCCAATTTTTATCCAATTTCCCGCTCCCTCTCCTGCTTTTCCCCATTTCACTCCCTCTTTCCTCGTTGATCCTTACTTTTCCCCTCTGTTTTGACCAATAAAAATATCATTATTTGAGCCAACCTTTTCAAAAAAATATTATTTTAACTACCATGTAATTATTTGGCGGCTGATCAAAGGAGGGTCCGGACCCTCCGGGCAGGACAACGGCCTTAGAAACAGTCTGCCCACTAGTCCGATATGTTGGATGCACCAGGGTGCAGACACGGCTCTAGTCGACGACATTCGACCTGGATCCGTGATGCCTGATCAGTCTTGCCTGCTTTGAAGATTTTCTCTATCCACTATAACATAAGTAATGGGAAAACAGTACGCTATCTTTCCTGGGAGGACTCGCCTACCCTACTCGCTACATTTTCTTGAAATTGTTGAATTTCTTCTTCTTTTTTTCTAACCTAGTGGATCCATAAAGGTTTTCTGCATGATTTGAGTTCAAGAAATCAAGAAAACCCCTATGATTTCATGGAGTGATAGGGTTATTTTGGGATTCTCTTTATTCGTGTAAACTTTGTTTCTCTCTATTTTAAAATCTCAAGGAAACACTTGTGTCTTCTCCCGTAAGAACACTTGTACTTCAATTTTTATGTTAATCTATGAAGCCCCCTCATTCTCTTTATGCCGTCAGCAGGTAGCAACTTCTAATGAGGCAATTAGGCAACCATCAAGTTTCATTTGCTCTCTTGCTCTCTCCGTCTCTATCTCTCTTGCATGTCTCCCTTTGTCACTTAATCATGAGGTTCATGGTGCTGGGCAAGGAACAATGATCCATGATTTGATTAGATTGACGATTTATTAGTCAATTGGATCTCACCCACGATCACGTCTTCAATCCTGTTGTTGATCAAACCAAGGGGTCTCGATCTGATTGTCAATCAAATCAATCAAAGTGATTGCCACTATCATTCTAATTATTGATCGTATCCAATTGATTGATGGGGGAACTCCATTTCTATCCAAGATATCGGGTAAGGCGGGTCATTGTTGTCAAAAGCATGAACTCTATTTCTATTAAAGAGAGAGAGAGTTATTGGCAACGAAAGTTGGAATTCTATTTCCTCAAGAAAAGAGAGAGAGAGAGAGAGAGAGGAAGGTAGTGACTAGCATAAAATTAAGGTTGTTGAAAGCACATGTTTATATATTAAAAATTATACTCAACTCTTCCAATTTGATTTTTAAAAATTTATAATAGTGACAAGTTGAGGTAAAATCCCATTATAAGAGGGTTAAAAGATTGAAATGGAGGGTTATTTTTGGCACTTTTAGATTAAGAGAATGAAAAATGATCGACGAAGAGATGAAATAGTATGAACGATGCGATGAATCAATCAAACACGTTTTGATCTCTTAAAGAAAAACAACAAATTCTTGATCACATGGTAGAATGATGATTTAGGGTTGAAATTATACATTTTTTATTGAAAATATGATGAAAATAGAAAAGATCGATGTAAAAACATTTTAATATAAAGATTCGTAGTAAAAAAACTTACTCTAATGATGCTCTCTGATTAACCACTCCTTCGAGAGTCTATACATCTCTCTCAGACTTGGCGTCTTTGCATTCAACATGATGAATGAATAGAAGAAAGAAGAAACTCACTAAAAATGATATTCATCACATGATGCACAGTTGATCGATGCTATATTTCTTCTAAATAGCTAATACTATAAACCACCAAAGAAATGTCAAAAACCTACTTTTTATCCCCTTTTAGTGATCCAAAGTAAAAATGGAAGAAGCACAAAATGATGATCATCCCCCATGAACTTTCAGTTCAAAACTCTATTAGGATTGTCATGTATTAAGCATTGAATTTGGAGCAATCTAGACTATTGATATTTTTCTCACTCCCTATGAGTTGCCTCAAATTTGATGCCCACAAGCTCCCATGTCGTGATCAAGGGTCAACCTTAAACATTGGCTCATGAGAGAGAAAAGAGATAGAGCAAGAAGGGGAGATAGAGAGGAAGTGAGAGAGAAAGAAGTATTGAGAAGCATGAGGTGGAGAGAGGAGAGGGAGAGGAAAGCATGCACGAGGGAAGTGCTCGGTGGAGATTAAAAAGAGGGAGAGGAGCACATGAGAGAGAAAGATGAGGAGAGAGAGAGGGAGGCGGATTAAACAAATTTCTTTCACTACATGAGAGAGAGAGAAGTGGCAGGATGGATAGAGAATGTGAGAGAGAGAGAGAGAGGAAGAAGAGAAGAGCATGGCAGAAAAATTATCTCACCATCTGAGAGAGAAGTAGAGGGATGGAGAGAGAGAGAGCGAAGAGAAGGTGGAGGTGCCTGCGCAAAAGATAAGGTGTGCCTCGACGAGAGAGATAGACAATAGAGAAGAGTGAGAGAAGAGAAAGAGGGGAGGCACTACGACATGGTGGCGGAAAAATTCTCTCTAGTGGCGAAATAATTTTTTTCTTTCACAATGAGAGAAGAGGAGAAAAAAATCACATAAACACCCCCTAAAAAAATATTTTAAATGCAATAAGTATTCTTTTGAGTTTAGAAAATCATACAAGAATCATTTTTTTAACTTCTAAAAAAATTCAAAGGACAAATTGTAAAAAAATCTAGCAAAAAAATCTAAACTTCGTTATAGAAAAAGAATAGTCATTGAAAAAGTCATGATAAGATGTATTCATAAATATTTTTCATGGCTTTAAATATAATTTTAAATAGGAAATAAGTATAAATTTTTACTTTATAATTAAATGAAAAATATCTTTTTGGTGAATCAATGTC
>JAHCZF010000028.1:0-45409 GCA_024174645.1 Lemna minuta
AAATTTTATAAATTTTAAACTATGGTGGATATAGAGGTGCAGATCTAATAAATGAACTCTATATCAATTATTTGATCAGTTGGAAACAAAAGTATGAATGTATACTAAATTAGTATGAGGTTGCCTGCATGCATATATGATAACATGCATATTTCACTTAAATTCTTATCATATTTAACTATTATTCATGCTTAGTTTTATGTAATTATTATGCATATTATTATAGTTTTATGAATTTTCTCCATTGGCATGCCATTTTACTAAAGTCCACATTTTTGCATTTTTAAGGGTTAATTATGTGTTTTATTGATGGTTGGCCTTTTGCAAGGTCAAACAACTTGAAATTAACCACTTTCCTTGATTTTATTTTGACTTTAGGGGATTGTTAAAAGAAGAAATTAGAAGAAGATAATGATGGTGAATCAAAGTGAAATTTGAGGGGTTGACTTAAGATTATTTTGGATTCATCATTTATTCTTCCTTAAATTTATATGTCAGGTGGCATGGGATTAAAGATAAAGAAATTTGTGATCTAATGGAGAAAATTTGAGTAAAAAGGAGTTCTAGAAATGACATTAGCTGATGCCTAACTCCATTACACGACTACGGAAAAGGAGTTGTTGGCGGTCGTCTTTGCTCTCGAGAAGTTTATGGGCTATGTCTTGGGCAGCAAGATAATTGTGTACACGGATAATGCCGATTTAAAGTACTTTATCTCAAATAAAGAGGCTAAACCGCAACTTATTCGATGGGTTCTCCTTCTTCAAGAATTCGATTTAGAAATAAAGGACAAGAAAGGAAGCGAGAACTAATATGATGATTTAGAGATAAATAATTTAATAACCCATCTTTATTTGAGATTATAGATGTTTTTAGAGTTAAAATCATGAGAGAAATCATTTTATAAACATTTTTTTATATTTTCTTAAGAGAAAACACTTACAGAATAATTATATTTATGAAATAAATATTAAAACTCTCATTATTTATCAATTTTTACCTTTTAGAGTGATAGATAATAAAATTTTCGGATCAAATGAAAGAAATTTGGATTAATTTGGAGTTATACATTAAAAGTTATGAATTTTCTAAATTTTAGGGATTTTTTCAGATTTTTTTGAATTAATTCTACTATTTTTAAATGTTAAAAATAATTTTAAATAAGCAAAAAAGGGGCATATTTTTCGCGCGGGACCCACGTGGATGCGACGTGGCACGCAAGGCCATGTGGCAGAGCCACGCGGGCCAATGCGAGCGCCTGCGTGGCGCGGAGGTGACACGTGGCATGCATATTTATATGTACTCGTAATATTAGGGTTATAGTATATATAAGCATCCGATATTAAGCTAACCCTCTTATTTTTCAGTCCTCATATACTCGACATCTTCTTTTAATTTTCTCCATGTGGGACTAAGTTCCACACGGAATCTTAAGTGCAGGACAAGTGGCCGAAAGGAGGAGCGTGAGGTTAAATCAAAGGGCTATCAAGGCGCGTCGATCAAGTGAGCTTGCAGTCCACCAGATCGCATCACAAGCACGTGAGTTTTAAAGAGGATTATAGCGGCTCGGATGAAACGCGCGGGGATCGCATCTCGACCATCAGATCGTGATCCTAGGGGCGCAATCTCATGCGTTTTTATAACACTTATCAACGGTTTCATCCAAACCCTCCATCGAAGATCCGACGGCTGGGATATGTTCGAAACGGTCCATGATGGACCATTTCATCGTAACCGTCGATCGTTTCGATCATACCGTTATGCTCAAATATCCTATAAAAAGAGAGGTTCCTCTGATTTGTTAAGCATTCGAGTTAGAAATCAATCCAATTGATCTATTTAGACACCTCCCTTCTCGAGTCTCTTGATTCCATCCCCTTCTACACTCGTTTCCGCATCCACGGAGGGTTTGAAATCAAGAATTGGTTGAGAGACGAAGGAGAAATCGAAGCTTGAACTCCACGATCGCGTTCTTCATGTTTTCAACAATTTAGGTGATTAATCGTGTTAATTTGATTGCAATCTTGGGTTAGTGGAGTCGATTCTTGCTAATCTATCATCCATTCACGTTTAATTTCGATTTAGATTAGGATTTAATGTTTAGTTTTGCTTAATTATTCCCCTTGATTGGATATTTTGCACCATGTGTTACAGTGTCATTGGGCATGACCAAACAAGAAGGAAGAAACCTCATCAAGGTCAAGAGATCCAATATTGCGTCATGTGTCATGCCAAAGAGGTAAATCGAGAAAGATCTTAGCTTAATTGCATTGAACAAAATTTCGTGCCCTAGAGTGTGCCACATGGTGCATGATGATGGCTGCATATATGAGGACAAACATCCTTTGTCAGCTCCATCCAATGGACCAATCCACATGATGGGAAAGTTTTGATTGTCATTACCTGTCGAAGCATTTAGATGATGACATGTGTCTTTGAAAAATTGAAAAATTTACCCCTATAAGGAGAAAATAGTATGAAAGAAAATTTTAAAATCAAGCTTTTACATGTATTTTAAGCATAGAAACATCTTTATGAAACTAATTATTCCCCTTGATCAAACCATGCAAGCGCCACACACACGTTGCATGGCATTGTCCTATCATATCACATTGGCATGCGGTCTCATCACATCAGTCATTAAAAGTATATCTCCTTTTCTGATATTTAGCCTGAAAAAAATCGTGAAAAAATCTAGAAAGTGTAGATAAAATTCTAAAAAAATTCTTAAAATTGAAATACTCATAATCTTTTTTTAATAAAACTCATTATCTGAATTTTTTTGTCATTTTGATCCTCATCATGTTCTCTTTCTTTTAATATCTCTTGTAATTGAGAATTGGAAGACATAAAAAGTGATAAATGCATTTGAACCCTTTCATTGTCTTCTTGTCTTCATCCATTTCATTATTTACCTAAGGCCTATGAACATAAAAACTCACAACAATTGGTAATTCACCCTTGTTTGATCTTAGAAAAGGTCATAAAACCACTTATGAATCAAATTAACCATAAATTGGTGCAAAATGGAGCCTATGAGAGAAATAAGGTGATGAATTGATAGCATACAACTTATATTTGTAATTTCATGATTATTAATAGAAATTAAGGCATAAAATATTTCATTCTTCTGCATGTTATCATACTTTGAGTGCATATTTATTATTATATGCAATTTAGATTTATAACCTCAAAATACATTATTTTAAGGAGTAATCATGCATCATTAAAATTTGATACTTTAGAGTAGATTATTCAATTTTGAATTTGAGATTATAATTGAGTTTTATATGAAAAATAATGGGATAAAACATTTTTGTATGTACTCATTCATTTTTTAAGTTTTATCTTTCAAATAACATGAGTGTATTTTTGACTTAAAAATTTATTATCTTACTAGTTATAAAATTTGAAGTTTTAGGATGATAGTTATTTAATTTTTGATCAAACAAAAAAATTAAGTGGATTAAAAAGAAATTGTATTTTGAAAGTTACAAATTTTTTAATTTTTTTGAGATTTATCTAAAATTTTTCTGAATTTTTTTGAGGATTTATTTTAATTTAAACATTGAAATTTGATTTTATTACGCATGTGGACATGGTAGATGACATGGCAAGTGTGCTTACTTGTCGCCATGTGGTAGTGTATGCGCGCGCCAAGTCGTACACGTGTGTACATCTGTTTAGTGGTTGAAGCGCGCTTTAAGGGCATAAGCTAACCATTAATATCGCGTATAGATTTATACACTATGTTTGCCTTAATTTTTTCCATATGGGATTATTTTTCTATTTTTCTCTTACGTTGATTACATGGCACACTCAATAGTTTCTGATCCGCATTAAAGAAAAAGACTGAATCTTTGCCCATCACTTTCATTTAAGTGAAGGGGGTAAGCAGAGCGTTCTAATTACATGACGATTCTCTTTATTAAACACTAATCAATCCTGGCTGTTCATCTGGGAGTTATTTGTTAAATGAACCCGATGAACTCTTATGAAACAAATTCGTGTCAAAATAAATACGAGCTCACAAATTTAAAGGTTTAATCACAGATTAACTAGTATAATATTGAATAAGGGTCCAAACCACAATGAATTAGGGGAATTTTTGAGATATTATTAAAACTCAATCAAATTGGGTGATGAAATGAGTTGAGAAATTGAGTATTTTAGTATTTTTGGGAAGAAGACTCCAAGAAAAATCTACTTAATTAAAAATACTCAATTTGGATCAGTATATGTGGAAAAGTTATGGAGCAAATTAAGAAGATAAAAATTGGTTGCGAAGAGACAGAAATCAATGAAATTTCATAAAATTATACTATTTTATGCACAAAAAATCTAGTGCTATAGGAAGAAACATTAAGAAGAAAACATGTAATCTAACTTGAAATCACGCTAAAAAAGATCAAATTTATCATTGGATCAAGGCTTTTCATTCCGTGTTTAAAAAAAACTAAGTTTATGCAACATCCAAGAATATATTTTCTGCCAAAGAAAGAGAGTAGAAATAGGCGAAAATTGTGCGTGGTCATTCGATTTGTCAATTGATCTTCAATCCACGGCTCCCATGAAACTCATTGAGCCAAATTGATGCCTTTAATTTGAGTTTCTCAGATTCATGATGGAGCATCTAGATTTCACTACGTCATCATGTGTATAGGAATTGTGATGCAACACTCACTATTTGATCTTCTGCGGATGCCCACAATGTTGCCACGGGTCTCTTAAAGGAGTTCAGCGGGTGCATTGAATCTAGACTGTTGTAACTCTCTTGAGGGATGGCCGAGATTCACTTTTTTTAATAACAGAAATCGTCGCCCAATTAGTGTATGTTGCGTACCTCCTTTGTTTAAGTAAAAAGTGAGGGCCATGATTAGATCATGAGATTACATGCTCTAGGATCCACCATGTCAATTCCAAAAATATAAAGCACACATAGTCCCGCATTATAAAAATAGAGGTGAAATGATGGGTATATATGGGCGACAGTTCGTAAGTGGTTCGCTCATGCCCTTAACGGCATGCTTAATCACTAACAATGCGCACATCCATGGGACACATGGTGCGCGCACATGTCACCACGTGTCAACACATAAGCGTGCTCGCTATGTCATTTGCGACATCATTGTGTGCATAGAAATTGATTTTTGGTGTTTAAATTTAAAATAAATTCATAAAAATTCAAAAAAATTATAAGAAAATCAGAAAAAGTCCATTAAAATCCCTACAAATTATAAAATTCATAAAATTTAAATTTTTTGTTTAATCTCAAATTAAATAATCTATCTTATGTCTGTCTCAAATTATATTTTGTTGTTTGATCCGTCGATTAATTGAATCATTTCGACTGCGTCTTTGGGTTGGATCATTTCTTCCTATTTTTTTTCTTACAATGTGACATTTTAATTTTGATGCATAAATTATGTTAATGTTATGAATTTTAGTCAATTTCTCTGTCTTTGTGATTGAATTTTCTCTCTTAGTTTTGCTCCTTTATTTTTAAATGAATACTAATCCAAATTACATGATTTTTAATTTTGTGGATTCATCCTTGAGGAGCCTTTCCAAAAGTACTAATTTCCATAATTTCTTTCCTCAATTCATCATTGGATTTGATCTAATTTTGAATATATCTAAATTTTTCCCTAATTCTCCATGGATTTGACCTTTATTCACCATTATACTAATCAATTCATGATTAAATCTTCAAATTGGTGAGAGTTGAATTGTTTTTGATACGAGGAAGTGTGTTTTCAATGACCACATGAATTTGTTTCATCATTAATGCAAATATTTCATTAAAACATGATAAAATGCAGAATGATGATGCGAATTAAGTGTTAAAAGTGCTAAAAGAATAATGCATTTTCACGTTCATAATGCATATTATCAAAATTTCAATATTAGAAAAGAGTCCTAGGGAAGAAGAACGAGATGATGCAAGACTAGAAGGAAACCATGGTTGTGGAGAGGTAAATATTGGATGAGGAGAAGTGGATGGCGAGAAGTAGAGGACATCTTCATGGAAGGTGATGTTAGCCGAAGTGATATATCCTATGTATAAGGAAAGTAAGAAGTGGAGTAAGTTTAGAGAGGGATGGAGTGTGGTCCTGAAAAAAAGATTTTCTAAGGAAAAGAGAACGATATAACTGATAGATATTATGTGGGCTATAAGCCAATCACACTTTAATGTGTCTTGTTTATGTTCATTGAAATGATATTTATTCATTGTCATTCTTGTGTGATGTTTAAAATGAAGTCCATGAGCATATACAATGACTCAGTGAATTATGATGAGATCATAATACAGTGATCACTAGTCTTTAAACATATGTTCTAAATAATTTTATTCATGTGATATTTGAGAAGGACATTCAATTATCAAAAAAGAATAACACTATTTGATCTGACTCATATGATGAGTATGGCTGATCTTGTAGCCATAGGTGTAGAGACACTAAGAATAAATAGTGAGTGTTCTTTGGAGAAAGACTTCACTGAATTGATCTATATGAATCCCTGAATGGTATATACCTAACTTTCAATCAGGTTGATTCATGTCATAGTTGCATATGTGGTCCTTTGACTTGAGACGCTAAAGACATCTTGTGGATGGATGATCGTGTTTTGATTATGACTTATGATTCCCTAGCCACGAGATATAAAAAATGTCATATATTAGATGCGACATCAAGATCACGTACATGATTGTGTGATGAAGATGAGATCATCCGCCTTAAGTATTTGAAGAGATTGACTCAAGGAATGAGATGCAATGAAATCCTTGGCCAAGGTAGTAGAAATATGTGAGGAGTTCTCGATGACTTCCCACACGCATCAGTACTAACTTGAGTGACCGATTAGGGTTTGATAGTTGACCATACCCTAAGTCATTCATGAGTCTCGCGTGGATGAATGACTATACATACATGGTAATTGATGACGTAAAGGTTCCATAAGTGAGTTCTTACATACTCCATATCTCCTAGAGTACGTGGTGTAGCTTGGCACCGAATGAGCTGGAAACTCAACCTATCGATTCGGTTAAATTGATCATTAATTAATTAATAAAATTTTTGATGTAGATAATTAATTAAGTTTGATCAATAAGGTTTTATTTTATCTATAGAGTTATTAACTAGTGAGATATACGGACCTAGAGGGTCACACACATAAGGTCTATAGATGTTAGTGGATATAGACATAATTATGAGGGTTTTTATGAAAAATACATATACCAAATGTCTATAAATAGGTGGAGAATGACCACAACTCATGGTGCCCATGCATGCCTTGTGGGAATTCTCTCCTTTCTTATCTTTCTCTTGGTGAAGAGCTTGAAGAGGAGATCCAACCATCCGGAGATTGTGTGCATGTCTTTGAACATAGAATGAAATGCATGGAATATGTAAACACAAGTAAGGGCGTGGGTGATAGCACTAATGTATAGAAATTTGGCAAGAAAACTGCGAATATATAGGATGTCATGCAAGGTAAGGAAGGAGTTTGGCGTGATCATTTCATAGCCTTTGATAGAGCATGAGCGACCATTGGCAGTAGACATAGGTGAATAGGCAATGATTTATGTGAGGGAGGAGGATAAAATGGAAGGTGAGTAGGCCACACATGTAGATTCCTTGAGTCAATCAACCAATTGAGTTAGAAAGAATAAAAGTCTCTGTACAGGGAGTGGTGGCAAGACTTGTTGTCAAAGTAGATGCCTACAATTGCATCCACGCTTAATATTTCACACGACTCAAGCTCATTTGTATCCTTGACTCAAGAATTTGGTTGATAAACTAGGGACAATCATATGTCACCTTCTAAGCCCAACAAGAGAAGGAACCCAATCAATGAGGGACAATTTGAAGTTAATACAAGTTCATTTGGGGTTGATTGAAACCAATTTTGGTTCAATATAAGAGCAATTTTCATTGATTCAATTCAATTTGGGCTGATTTAGAGTTTATTTTGGGTTGATCTAAATTGACATTGGGTAAATCTCAAGGGTTGATCCTAGATTGACTTGATCAACTTTGAATAGAAAATTGGCACAACACTAAATCTACTCCAAGATGATTTCAAAGATGACACTTAGTCAACTCAGTTTACTCCAAGGCAAAAGCTTGGGGCTTGGAATTCTTCCTCTTGGGCGGCGAAAGCCATGAGAGGTATTGACCCTCTCGAGGTCAATGAAAAAGATAGGGGGTGGTGACCCTCTATAGGGCGGCAGCTCTTGGAATCGTTTTACCCTCTCGAGCAAGATGATAAGCAAAGGAGGCGGTGACCCTCACTAGAGCAGTGGCTTTGAAGATTAGTAGGTGATGATCTTGATCCCATGTGTTTTTCGTCATTTTTGCGCATTGATTTCTTGCAATAAAATATAGTTCCTTACGTAGTATAGTGTTAGTAAGGGTTGAATCCGCAGGGAGCTAAAGTAATGAGGTTATGTGTTCAAAAGAAATATGAGAGCAATGGAAGATGAGTGAGTTGAAATGGAGCACGTGGAGGTGAGTATGAGAGATAATTTTGAGTTTCTCTTAGAATTAAGATAGAAATTAGAAAAGAGATGAGATAATTAGGTTAGTAGAGATGAAAATGGAGATAATATGATGAAAAGATGAGAAGAATAGATGAGGGTAGTAATGGATAAATACGTGGCGAGGGTGAGAGTGAGAGATGCATATGGAGATGATGTCAAAGTTACTACAATCAAAGAAAAATAAAAAGAAAAATAAAAATAAATTACATGTCTACTATATATAGAAATGTTTATAAACCAAAATCTAATCTATATCTTTGCACAAACCCCGTTGGTGTGCCCATCCTAGGCCGGGTGATGCTCGATCCGCTCCAATCATGATCCTTGCTTGCTCCCTTCTCCACTACAAGATTGAGCATAAAGAAATGCTCCTCCTTGGGCCTAAACTTACTATCCCTTTCCTTCTAGTAGCTTGATTCTAAAAGAGAGAGCCAAAAAACCTAAGTAGAGAGAAAATGAAGACTTGTACAAGTGGGTTCCTAGGGTTTGAGTGTAAAGAGGGGTAAAAGAGTCCAATCATTAAAATTATTTTTGTTAATTTTAATGATTGAAATATGAATCTAGCCATAAAATTTCAACTCTAAACTCTGTCAAGATCATGAGATATCATGATTTTAACTTAGAGAAATCCTAGCTGTTGGTTGAGATCGTGCAATAAGGGTTTATAAGGTGTGTCAGCGTTTATAAGTGTGAAGGGACTTTTCTATAAAATTCCTCTTGAAAAAACAACGAGTGGGGTATTTTTGTAAATAGTAACTTAAAAAATAAGAGGGGTATTTATGTAAATATGCTCAAAATTAGAAAAGTCCCTAAAAAATTCAGAAAAATTCTATAAAAATCCCTAAACTTAGAAATTAATTATCTCACAAAATATAACTCATTTTTCTACAAAATTTTCTTCATTGGATCAAGAATTTAATTCCTATATTTTTATCTAAAATATCTAAAATCATAAGAAAAATTTAAGGTCTCATTTAATAAATTTTTTGCTATAGCCTAAAAAATAAGAAGGTTGACCCTATATTCACTCTAAATCAAATTGAAATCATCCTAAAAACCTTATGATGATCCCTCTACAAAATCCGAAACTCATTTACCACTTATTTTAATAAAAATATGGTTGGCTTGGTGTTTAAATTTAGTGGAGAGTTGTTTCCTCTTCCCTCCTATCATCATTCATATCCATGCTTTCATACTTGCGTACCTATGTCCCTACATCTAAGTAACGTATATAAAATGTGAGGATTCAAACACTTGACTGTGAAAGAGTCAAATAGGGTTAGTCTCATAGTATAAGTCATTGAAAAGAATGATGTATGATAAGATGTCTTTATTAATTTTTTGACCAATTATCACTAGATAGATGCAAGTTGAGTATATGATTGGAATGAAATGATAAATACAAAAATATCATAAAAAATATGATAACATGCGTTATATTAACAAGAATCATGTGTTTAAAACCCATTTATAATGATGAAAATAAATGCATCAATGACACGCTATTGACAAGATGAATCCACACGGTTGTTGAAAACACACGTAACTCCTGTCAAAATATTTTCTAAACTGACCAATTTAAGATTAAAATCAAGAATTAAAGAGTACAGTGATGAATAAGGGTTGAATCCATGAACAAATTAATATATTTTTGAGGTATTCTTCACATTCGATCAAAATCGGATGAGAAAGTGAGGTTATAAATTAGAGATTTTCTGTATATTTGGAAAGATAAAAAAGGTGATTCCATGGAATAAAAATCACTCCATTTGAATCAAGATTCGCGGAGAATTAGGTAGAATTTTTGAATGCGAAGAGAGAGAAAATGAAAAATAAATCTAAAATTAATCTAATCTATGGTTCTAAATTGAAATATAATGATATATGATGAAATTTCAAGAGGAAAACACATAATCTAACCCAAAGTCGCGCTCAAAATGATTCAATTGATCTATGGATTAAGAGCTATTCATTTTATGATTTTGAAGAGAAAATTCGACATTCAAGAGGCAATTTCTCTCTATTCTTTTGACGAAGGCTTGATTTCAATCACTGCTTGGACTAAAAAATGAGTCTAGAAGAGGAATAAATCATGAGATTCAATGATGTAGATGTCTACATAGTTTGATAGCTCAAAACATCCAATAATGCTTTACATCATTGAAGCACATGCGTATTTATAGGCTTAATTTGGCATGGCCTTTGGATTTGGCTTTTCATCTTCAATCAACGGCTCAGATGAAACATTTGGATGTGAATCGTTGCCATTAAGTCACATAATTTTGATCGAAGACGGAGCACCCAGATGAAGCCGCGTCATCGCGCACAATTTGATCGTTGTGTAATGTCCACCGTTTGATCTTCATTGAATGCCTAAGATGTCGCCGCGCATCCATGGAAGTCCATTGAGCACATGTAATCTCAGTTGCTATAACTCCTCATATGAATGGCTGAGATTAAATCATTTTAAAATGAATCGTCGCCCAATTAGAGTGCACCGTGTACGCCCTCACTTAAGTGAAAATCGACGGCTTCGATTAAGAACGTGAATCAAACGGTCCCCATCACACCACGTCACCTGCACATAAAAATAAATAAACATAGTCCCACATGGCTGAAGTTTAAGCAAATTTTTGGGGATATAAAAAGTGCGTATTAACGGGCTTAGCTTATATCCTGAAAATGATGCTCAACCACAAATCACAGATGCGCACGTACATGCGCACACACGTGCAGTTACATGCACACGTGTGAACACACATGCACACACATACGTCCCCACAAGGCGTGTACACACGTTGTATAAAAATAAATTTTTAATTTAAAAAATGCAAATTAAACCAAAATAAAATTAGAAAAGTTCAGAAAATTCTAGAAAAATCCTAAAAATTAGAAAAAATTCTTAACTTTCAAAATACAACTCTAAACTTATCAAAATTTGTCTTTTTTGATTAGAAATTAAATAATCTATCATTTTAAATTTTTATTTAAAAATATAGTCATTTCTTTTAGAAAGTAAAGTTAAAAAAATAAATGAGTTTATTAAAAGTATTTTCTCTTATTATTTAAGATTAAAACCAAATTATAATCTCAAATATATGTGGGAACCATCTCCTTTAAAATAATTATTTAATTATGTAGAATTATCCCCTAAAATAATATATTTTAAGATTATAACTTAAAATTGAATGAAATAATAGATATCCAATCAAAGTATGATAAGATGCATAAGAATGAAATATTTTATGCTTCAATTTGCATTAATAATTGGTGGCGTACAACCCCCAACGCCACCAAGGCACGACACCAGAATGTCGGAAGAGTTGAGACCCACGCGCGTCTAGACCCCATGACGAGCGAAAACGAAAGGATGCCAATTTTTCGTTACACCGTTATCTTTCCTTTCTTGCTTATGAACTTTTCGGGCCCAAAATGTTTTGTGGATCCGCGTTTATCTCTCTCTTGCCTTTTGAGTTTCTTAGTGGACCCTTCCTTTCGGGCTCCACTTAAGAAGCCCACTCTTTATGAATCTTTTATTCTATTTTATGTTTGGCTATTAGGTTTGTGGGCTCTTTCCCCTCTCGACCCATCTTGGGGTCTATAAGAGGGAAAGGGACCCCCCCACAAACCCTAGCCATCATTTGAGAAAGAAAGCAGTGACCTCCCCCTTGAGTGACTGCTCACGGAAGATCGAGGAAGGAGACCGATCGCCGCTGCCGCTAGCGCACGCCCTCAAGCCACTGCTGCACCCACCATCGCCGCTGCCGCTGCCACTCCCTCCCCTTGCCCCGATAACACCAACGTCACCGTAAACACCGTTAATGTCATTGCCGCCGCAGTCCTTGTCCCACCACCACCAAAATCGCTGTCATCGCCGCATTTGTTGCCGTTGCGCGTATCCAGTGCCGCCACTCCGACACAGAACCACCGCCAGCACTCCGCTAGGCCGCCGCTTGCGCCAGCCGGTGCCGCCCTTTGTGCCCCAATGCCTCCATCGCGCCAAGGCGTGCTTGCCTCGCTTGCTCCCCACAAGCGCTAGCGCCGCCACGCCCTAGGCGTGTTCACTGCTGCGTGCAAGTGCACCACCACCACGCTCATGTGTGCTCGCCACCATGCCGTAGGCGCACCGCTCGGTGCCTGATGTGTCCGCCGCCTTGACCTCGGTGCGCCCTAGTGCGCTCTAGTGCACTCATGGTCGCGGCTTTGGTACCCCTATCCCATACACCGGCATCCTCGCCATCTCTCCCCAAAGCGTGCCCCCGTCTGTGCGTCCCCGCGCGCTTAGGCCCATGTCCCTTGCGTGCTCGATCTGCACGCATGCGCGGCGGCCCCGCGCCCTTCGAGCTTGATGCGCGCGCTCGCGTGGCCTGCTCATGCGCACTGACGAAAAAAATGCGTGCTGTCGTTGAATACACACGATGTCGTGTTAAAAAGAAGTTCCAACTTACCATTTTAAAGATTAATTCACGAATTGAAGTGTATAATGGTAAATAAGGGTCGAATCCAAAAAGAATTAGGGAAGTTTGAGAGATACCTTTGAAATTCGATCAAATTAGACAACGAATTGAGTTTATAAATTAGGCATATTATAATATTAAAAAAGATAACTCAATTGCAAATCCACGGAATAAAAAATCAAATGATTTGGATTAGAATTTGCGGAGTAATCGTAGTTTGAAAATGAGAGAAAAATTTGATCGCGAAATTGATTAAAAACCGAAATTCAACTGAAATGAAACTTAATCCACGATTCAAAACTTAAATCTAATGCTAAATGACGAAAGATTAAGATGAAAACATCCAATTTAACCCAAAGTCGCGCTCGAAATGATCCAATTAATCACCGGATGCATGGCTATTCATTTCGCGATTTCGAAGATGAAAATTCACATTCAAGATGTGATTTCTCCTTACTTCGTCGATCAATTTCTGATTTCAAATGCTCCTCGGACGCGGAAACGTGTCAAGAAGGCAAAGAAAACAAAAGACTCTCGAATTATGGTGTCTAGACAGTTCGATTTTGACTCAAAAATTCAAGGGTGAGTTTTCGTCGGGAAGAACAATCCAATTTATAGAGGATTTTGGGTGTAACCGTTGGATGCAACGGTCCATTGCGATCAACGATCAGGATTGCGCGTCAATTGATGAATCGACGCGATTAGGTCACGTCCGTTCAATCGGCGATGAAGCGTTAGGATGCGGCCACGTCGCGCGTGTGAAGGGGCGCGTCGATTCTTCGCGTTCATGGGATCTTCATCGGGCGGTCGTGATTAATCGAAAGGTGCACTGATCATGATTAATTTCGACCGTTATAACTCCCTTGATGGACGGCTGCGATCAATTTTCATCTAATCGAATTGATGCCTCCTAAGATGCCGCGACATTCCCCTTGAGTAAGTGACATCTAACGCACGTGATTAAATCACGCGATCGGATGTCCCACGTGTCGCCACATCACCTGAAATATAATATAAAGAGTAATAGTCCCACACGGAATAAATAAAGGAATTTAATTGCATTTATAAGTGATGGAGAATTATTTTGAAACATGAACACAAGGGTTCTAAGTGAACCTATCCTCCTCCTCCTCCTTATCTACCAATTTGAGAAATTATCGATTCCTTAAATGGATGAAGAAGACCTCTCTAAATAAATAAAGAGAGTGTAGATCTTAAGGGAATTATCTTCCCTCCTTCCTCTATTTTATACTGATCTAAAGATTGACTTGGTCAAAGCATTTAATCCTTATCTTTAGAAACCTAGAATTCCTTGAGCGGGACCAAGTCAACCACCCTTTTACCTTTGATATAGGTTCCTAATTATCCAAACCATACCACCATATCATAGGTACCTTGTGTGAATAAATGATCTCAAAAGAAAAGAATAATAGGAACATCTTTGTTATTAAATTCCTACTTTCTTTGAAAACCACCCTTAGTTAGAATTTTAGAAGAGATCTCTTATTGATGGAAGAAACTATCTCTCTATTCTACTCAAGACAAATCCCTTGCATGAATAAATCCATGCATATAGTGAGTCCAATCAGGCTGAAGAGTTGAAGAAGTTGCTAATAAGTTTGAAGCAATCTATCATTAAAGAAGATCCTTCTCTCCACTGCTTCCTATTCAAGCAAGAATATTATGGTCAAAGATGAAGATGAAGAGTTTTCATCAGCCATCATGAGGGCAATGAAGGATTTATGAACTCATTATGACGAGCATCATTGAAATTTCTATATGGAGCATTACTTTCCACGTGCTCACATCTATACGATTGATGAAGAAATTGAAGGACGGATCCAAGTCACCCCGCATATCTTATTATTACTGACGTGGGACAGAGAAGGTATCACGGTGTTGACTTACAAAGAAAATATCTTCCGCCATGGAAAAGATTCCAGAATTTTTACCCGCCCGTTTGACGGAATTTCTCATTCATCTGCACAATTTCTTGTGGAGATCGGTGAGGAAAACCTAGGCAGGTAGAGAATGGGCGACAAGCCATCATCAAGCGTTGCACCAAGGAAGATGAAGTTTACCCCAAAGATCCCACTTCGAAAGAAACCCAAAACACCTGCGCCTAAATTAGAAGAGCCTGACACCCATGTTGGAGATCTCCTGGTTAGCAGATTATTGAGAATTGTGAAGCAAGCTGACGGAGGACGAAATAATTCACGGATCATTTTCGTGCGTCGTTAATTCACAAAAATGCTGGTCAAACAAAATTTATAAAACCGAACTCACAAAGATAAGATATAATAATCAAGTAAAGTATAAGAATCGGGTCGATCCACAGAGAGCACGATTGACTTTAATCGCAAAGTTGACTTGGTCAAACTTAGGTTTAAAAGGAGTTTTAAATAAGTAAAAACTAGAAGTAATGAGTGGAAATGATATAAATAAGCTAAATAAGAAGTTTTAGCTTATATAATTCTCGGTTTTGACATAGAAAAGTCAAATGTCAAAGTCAAAGCATTGACATTGACAATAAGTAAGTGTTCTGTAAAATCAGAGAATTAAACAGAGTCAGAAGATTACGAAAATTAGATATTTGGAAACTACGAGACCAATTGGAATTTAATGATATAGAATTCGTGATTTTTTGATAAGAAATAGATTTATTATGAATTATTGAAAATCAACTATCAGAAAATCACTGAAATTAACACCTCGGAGGAAATCTTCAAATTTTATGGTCAAATGAAATCCAAATCTTGCAATTTCTATGTCAATAGAAAGCTAAGAACCAGAGAAATCTAACAAGACAAAAATTATCAAATTCTGATTTATAAATCAAAAGTAATGGACCCCGGAAGTCAACGTTTGACTTTGGATGAAAGATAAACATTCCTTGGTCAAACATGAAACTGGAGGGTGAAATGAACTCAGAATTCGATGAATTTGCTATCCACGAAAAGCTGAGGAAAAGAGGAATTCACTAAAACCAAAATCAAGTGATTTGGAATTATAATCAGGGAGATATCCTATTTTTAAAATCAGCAATTTTTCGGACTCGAATTTGGGGAAAAATGACGAACACTATGAACTAATTTGCACAATTAAACTTATAAATCTAATAAAAACTCAAATTACCTCCTGATAATCGATTGAATCTCACTACTAACCTGATTGCCGCAAGAATGGGGCTTCAGTTCTTGTGGATTGAAGCGAATTTGCTCGGATTCTTCCTCGCGGACGCGGGGGGAAATTCGCGATCAATCCCTCCCCAATTGCTTCGCAATCGAGTCTAAACGCGGGGGGATCACGATGAACTAGAGATCTTCCTCGAAAATTCACTTAATTCCTTCGGGAATCGATCAAAAGTTGAAGAACAAAGGTAGAATACATGGGTTTTTAAAGGGAAAATTAGCCCGAAGATCATGGCCGATTGATGCGGTCGTGGGGGCAGTTTGATGGCGTCGAGGGGGTGATTCCGTGGGCATAGATCGTAGCTTCAATTCCGTGATGAATCGGCCCGAATTTGGTGGTGAATTGGCCTCAAGTTAGCCTCAAAAGAAGCCACGATCGCACCACGATCGAGCCACGATCGTGGTTTGATCGTGATCGCGATCCACCTTGGATGTCGTATGAGGATCGTGGAATCGATTCCACGCTGAAGGATCCACGATGGCGGCTCGGTTGCGCCACGATCGTGGTTCGATCGGACTGCGATCGTGGTGTTCTTCCACGAGTCGCCTACGCAATCGGATTGGAATCTGACGCCTCCAGGTATCTTGACGAATAGGAGCGGATCGCGCTTCACCGTGGCCGTCGAATGGACATCGCGCGATCACCGTGTGTCCACGCCGTGCTCCCCGATTGTGAAATCAGGTAGGAGTGTGACCATCCGATGAAGATCGATGCATCCAGGTGAGTCCACGCGCCACTGAGATTGCGAGAGATCGCGATCGTCCGATGAAGCTCTGATCCATTCACGTCGATGATCGAACGCCTCTAGAGCCTCCACGTCTCACGAGGTACGCGCTTTGATCACATCCACTAACTCCCCCTATTAAGCACGTGCATTGATGGCTTCCGCTTAGATCCGACGCTCGTCGTGTCGCCACGTCACCTGAAACATAAAAATCGTGTGGGAACATAGTCCCACACGGAAGAAATAGAGGGAAACGAAGCAGTTAAATAGGGGGGCGGTTTAACGCTAATGCGTTACCGCCCCTAATATCTAACCAGGGTCCCAGTATTCCCGTGGGCCCTCCACCTACCAGCCTACCTGCCACGTGGCGCCCCACACGGGCGCCCACGTGGACCCGCGTGGTCGCGTGGCCCCCTGCCATGTGGCCGCGCCACTATGCGCCTCCTTCGCCCCACGCGGGCCACCCGGGCTCTGCCACGTGGCCTCACTGCCGCGTCACACCTTTGAGGTGGTCCCAAGCGAGACTTCAAAATGACAAACATGCAAACCACCCTATCACCCAAATTTCAGCGAGAACCTCCAACCAAGACCTCAATTGACGTCAAAAGGGAATCCAGTCAATCCAACCAAACTCCACAACTAACGACCGTATCACCAACCGATAGAACCACTTTTAGTCAACGATCATGATGGAATCCACGTAAGAAACTTCCACGAATATTGTAACCGCTCATGCGCGGATATTCAAATGGACGCGACTTCTCATCCTCGTTCCTCCTCTCCGTACTCTTTAAATGGAGATTTGTAAGAAGAGAGAAGCGTGTTGTTTTTTGATAAAATCGGTTACCTTTGATTACTATCTGGGTACGTTTACCCTTTGTGTTCATCATATCTTCCCGTGTCTCCATCAACCTCTTCCGCATCTTCTTCATCTTGCGAGTTCTATCTCCCTTCCTTTTCTCCCTCGTTTCTGTGCACTTTCATCAACATCGTGTCTAAAGCATTCCGAGGCAGATCTGGATCAATACGGTATTCTCAAAAGCATCTTCTTCACGTCTTTCTCAAGGTATCATCCTCTACCTCCTTTTACGTGATTAATAGTTCGTCCCCTAAATCCGTAAGTCCAACTTCCATCCAGTTCTCGATTCTCGGGCTCTATCCTTTCGTCCTCCTCCTTTTCATTCTCCCGAATTCTCAGTCTCCGCATTTTCACCATTTCCGTTCTACTTTCTATATTAAAATATATCCTATCTTCCACACGTCATGCGATTCTTTCTTCATCGCGATCTCCGTCTCCTTATCATCCATTTCCGTCTCGCTCCTTTCTATTCTTAATCTCTTTATATATCTCTTCTCTTTATAATTGTTCTGCCTATTCTCTCACATCCGAAAATATTAGTTTTAGATAACTCCCTAGTCATACATCTCCACAATATTTATTCCTTTAATCGATCATATTATCTTTATTATTTCCTATCCACAATATAAAACTATATTATAACCATCCTCATTTTAATAGATAACTCATAACAAATTATTCTCCACTTCTCTTCTCTTATATTATTATTCCTATTATCGTCTCTACTAAAATCTTCATATAACCTTATATTCTTCAACTATATCTCCACTGATTTATAACCATAATTCCTACTTAATATCATTCATAGGTCCTTCAATCAATTGTAGGATTATTTCTTGAGCATATCATCGTATTCTAAATTATCCTACATCAATAAGATACACGGATTTATACGGTTTGCTTAAATTCGATTACAGATGCTTATAACCTTTTTATAAAATCCGTGCATACGTGTCACGCACACACATGCATGTCATGCACACATGTCACGCACACACACACACGCGTGTCCACGTGTCACACAGATAACATGCTATTTATACATGAATTTACATAATTATTAATGCAAATAAAAGCATTAATTTTTGTAATTGTATGCATGTTATCATATTTTAAGTATATTTCTATCATTTTGTATAATTTTATGTTATGATGTAAAAATACATCAATTTATGGATTATTATACATAATTAAACAAATTTGATTTTTAATCTTAATTTTATTTGAGATTATAAGCATGTTTTCTTGATTAAATGATAAGAGACATGATGCTTATTAACATTCATGTATTTTTATAAGTTATTTTTAAAAATACATGAATGTATTTATTTAATTAAAATTAATTCTCTTAATATTTTAATATATTGACTTTTTATAATGATAGATTATTCAATTTTTGATCCAACAAAACAAATTTGAATTAATTTGGAGTTGTATTTTGAAAGTTATGATTTTTACAATTTTTAAGAATTTTTTGGAATTTTTCTGAATTTATTTAAGTGTATTTTTTATTTTAAAATTATTAAAAACAATTAAAAAAGGCAAAAGGGGGTTATTTTATCTCCCGAGACCCACGCAGATGCGACATGGCACGCAAAGCCACGTGGCAAAGCCACGCGAGTCCACACGGGCATCTGCGTGGCGCAGAGGTGACACGTGTTCGAGATATACATATATATATTTATATATTAATGTTATAATGTCTAAGCGTCCCGATTATCGGAACTCGCTAACCATCATTTCTGTCGCACCTTATAAACCTGACTTCCCTCTCTAATTTTCTTCGTGTGGGACTATTCTTTCTTTTATTTTTATTTTTTATTTTCAGGTGACGTGGCAGCTCGGAATGCGTTGAATGCTAGCGCATCAACTAAAGCCCGTCGATGCGGTGGACGTTGGGTCCACAAAATCTTCATCAATGCACGTGCTTTAAATCACGATTTAAGTGACGCTTGTGATGAATCACATGGCGACATGTGGACTCACCTTGACGCACCGATGGAGATCCAACGAATGCGATGAATTGACACATCTCTTCACAAGATTGACGCGGACACATCCTAACCCTCCATCACCGATCGAACGAACGCGACTTAATCACGTCGATTCATCAAACGACGCGCAATCCTGACCGTTGATCGCGATGAACCACCTCATCCGACGGTTACACCACTTTTCTTCTATAAAACCAATTTTCTTCGCGATGGAAAAGGACACCCTTGGATTTTCGAGATTAATTGAACTGTTTAGACACCAGAATTCAAGCGTCAATTGATTTCTTTCCCTTCTTGACACATTTCCGTGTCCGAGGAGTGTCTGAAATCGAAAATTGATCGAGAGGATAAGGAGAAATCACATCTTGAATGCCATCTTTGTCTTCGAAATCGCGGAATGAAAAGCCATGAATCCGGCGATTAATTGGATCATTTCGAGGGCTACTTTGGGTTAGATTGCGTGTTTTCATCTTAATTTTTCATCATTTAGCATTAATTTTACATTTTGAATCCTAGATTAAGTTTATTTTTGTTTTAATTTTGGTTTTTAATCAATTTCACGATACGATTTTTCGCTCATTTCCAAACTTCAATTACTCTGCGAATTCTCATCCAAATCACTCGATTTTTTGATTCTGCGGATTTGCAATTGAGTTATTTTTCTTAATATTATAAAATGCCTAATTTCTAAGCTCAATTTTGTTGTCCGGTTTGATCGAATTTCAAAGATATCTCTCGAAAATTCCCTAATTCTCCATGGATTTGACCCTTATTTACCATTATACCCTTCAATTTGTGAATTAATCTTTAAATTGGTAAGTTTGGAGTTTGTTTTCACACAACATCGTGTGTATTCAACGACCATACGCATTCATTTCATTACACACAGACACATGTCCGCGCGGTGTGACATAACCAATGCGTATGGTTGTTGAATCCACACAATGTCGTGTCAAAACTAAGTCCAAACTTACCAATTTTAAAGATTAATTCATGACTTGAAGGGTATAATGGTAAATAAGGGTCGAATCCACAGATAGTTAATGAATTTTGAGAGATATCTTTGAAATTAGATCAAATCGGGCAATGAACTGAGTTTAGGAATTAGACATTTTATAATATTATGAAAGACAACTCAATTGCGAATCAACAGAATAAAAAATCGAGTGGTTTGGAAGAAAATGAGCGGAGTAATCGAAGTTTGAAAATGAGAGAAAATTTGATCGTGAATTTTGAGTAAAAACTGAAATTAAAACAAAATTAAACTTAATCTATGATTCCAAATGTAAAATTAATGCTAAATGATGAAATATTAAGATAAAAACACACAATCTAACCAAAAGTTGCGCGATTGAAATGCTCCAATTAATCGCCGGATGTATGGCTATTCATTCCGCGATTTCAAAGACGAAAATTAGAATTCAAGATGTGATTTCTCCTTACTCCTTTGATCAATTTCTGATTTCAAGCACTCCTCGGACGTGGAAACGTGTCAAGAAGAGACTGAATCAATTGACGGTTGAATTGTGGTGTCTAGACAGTTCGATTAATCTCAAAAATCCAAGGGTGTTCTTACGTCGCGAAGAACAACTCTATTTATAAGATAATTGGGCGTACCCGTCGGATCTAACGATCCATCGCGATCAACGGTCCAAATGAAGCGTCGTTTGATTGAAACAGTGCAATTAAGTCGCGTTCGTTCGATCGGCAATGGAGGGTTGAGGTGCATCCACATCGCGCAAAGAAGAGACACGTCGATTCATCGCGTCCGCTGGATCTTCATCGGATGATCGCGATCAATCGGAGGTCTATCGGGTGCGTTGAATCTCAACCGTTATAACTCCGAAGATGGACGGTCGCGATTAAGGTCCACTTAATCAAATCGATGCCTCGCGAGATGTCACCACGTACCCCTTGCATAAGTGACATCCGACGCGTGTGATTAATTCACGTGATCGGATGACTCACATGTCGCCACCTCACTTGAATTAGAAATCATCTGACGAATAGTCCCACACGGAGAAAAATAAAGAGAATGATGGGTATATAACGTGGGGCGGTGTAACGCATTTGCGTTACCGCCCCAATATACTAACCAAGGCCCACTAACCCGAAGGCCCTTCACTCGCAAGCCTAGTCACTCTCTCTCGCCTCGTAGCGCCACGCGGCATTTCGCGTGGACTCGCGTGGCCATGCCACGTGTCTGCGCCACCTCGGCGCCATCTCCCCACCACGCAGGCGCCCTGCGTGGGCGTGACATTGCCACGTGGCAAGGCGTGCCACGTCGCATCCGCGTGGGTCCATCGCGATAAAATCCCCTTTGTTTTTGCTTATTTTTTTAGAAATATTTAAAGGATTTAAAAATGGAAATAAATTCAGATAAATTCTAGAAAATTCCTAAAATTTGGAAAAATCATAACTTTTAAAATACAACTCCAAATTAATTCAAATTTGTTTTGTTGGATTAAAAATTGAATAATCTGTCATTATAAAAAGTCAAAATATAGAAATAGTAAGAGAATGAATTTTAATTAAATAAATAATCTGATGTATTTTCTAAAATAACTTTATGAAAATATATGAATATTAATAAGCATCATTTCTCTTATCATTTAATCATGAAAACATACTTATGATCTCAAATATAATTAGGATTAAAAATCATAATGTTTAATTACACATAATTATCCATAAAATGATGTATTTTTAGATCATAACATGAAATTATTTAAAATGATAGAAATATACTTAAAATATGATAACATGCATACAATTAGAACAATTAATGGTTTTATTTGCATTAATAATCGTGTAAATTCATGTATAAATAGCATGTTATCACACCCCCAACTTGAATAATTGCTAGTCTCTTCGCAATTCACTATATAATCTCCTTAGAAAGTCTTTTCATCCTTTGATTTTGCAACTAAAGAAGTGAAGTGTATCAATGTGTGATTACTTCTCCTCATAGTGTGGACCATGGTGATCTAGATTCCATAACTAGGTTGACTTCCTTAGAGCATATTAGGGTAGTGCTCATCGGCTAATGCTCGAGTCAATACTCAATTGTAATCGAGGTGAGCATATCTAAGGTTTGATGCTATGGGAATGAAAAGATTCTCACACTCTCATGAGCAGATGTAATCCTCACCTCTCTAATTCTTACATTAATCTTCACTCAATTGGAGGCTACTTAGTGCATTAGAATTCCCCTCAACTCGTCTTCCTCCTTTAAAGAGTGCATTGCAAAGGGATTTCCTACTTTGGGATGCATCGTTATGAGGTGGCTGAAAGAGTAAAAAGACACTATTTCTAAAGGAATGACTTGGTTAAAAGCAAATCAGCATGTAAACAAGTTGGATATTATATACAAAGAAAGGTACCACTGATGTTTAATTATTCTCCCAAATGATGTGATGATGATGGTGGAAAAGGATAGATAGAATTGGTAGAGATGGTGTGGAGTGGTAGAATTGATATAAACATGGTGGAAATGCAATTGTATTTGATGGGTAGAGATGGTAGAGATGGTTTTCCCATATTTTTCTCCTTCGTTTCACTTTTCTTATTCTTCTCTTCCTTTTTCTCCTCCTTTTATTCCCTTCTTTCTTTTTGTCTTCTTCTTTTCATCTTTTCATATTTTCTTCTCTTTTTCTTCTTCTTCTCTCTTTTCTTCTTTTTGTATATTATAACTTTTTAGAGAAGAAGAAGATAACTTAAGAAGACTTTACATAAAATAAGGACATGGAGGAGGTCTTGATGTTTGAAGAGAGTACTCAAAATTCTGAAGTGTAATATAAAGGAATATTTGTTTGTAAGGGAAATTGGAAAAAGATAGATGTATGTGTTTATCACTTGGGAGTGTAATTATAATGTAAGGTGGGGGATAGGAATTTGCTTAAACTTCACTCAAAATATCTCGAATTTTAATCCAATAGCACTTCAACATCTGATTACTCATTTTTCTTCGGTGCCCGTTAGATACCCAACCCGAAGAAGTAAACCACTCAAAAGAATCCATGGTTTCTCTAGATCACTTGGCTTTATTACTCAAAGTGTAATCACATGGGCTGTAAGGCCCTCATTTCTACATCTCTAGGAATAGTGTCTTAAATTTTAAGACTTCTAAGGTATTAAGAGTAGTAAAAATTTGAAAAATAGGAGTTTAAAATAGTAAAAAGTATAAAATTTTTGAAAATTTGAGTTTTTCTAAGTCCTCACCCCCCAACTTAGACCTTTCATTGCCCTCAATGAAATCATCATGCTTATAAAAAGATGGCAAGAATATCATGCATTACATGAAAAAGATTATAAACTGAAGTGAGAAATAAAAAAGTTTAGAAAAACTCATTTAGGCTTGTTGATGTAGTCCCCGGAATTTGTCTTTATTGTTGCTTGCTGCATAGTGGGTTTCTTCAACTATGTATGTACATTAATAAAAAATACAAGCAAAATCAAAATAAAACAATAAGATAAGCTTGGGGTGCCTCCCAAGAGCGCAAAGTTTAACGTCTTCAGCCAAACGAAACTTAATGAAGCTAGGATGATTGATGAGATGAGGGTGTTACCGTTGTCACGTCCTCATGTACCTCGGGAAGATGCAGATTTACCTTATTTGCTGGTGTGGGTGGCTCGGCTGTAAGGTAAGGCTTATGAAGATGCCCATTTACCTTAAATTGTTTGCCGGATTTGGGGTTAGAAATAAGTACAGATCCGTTTTCAAATGATTCCACAACCATCGTAAGGACCGTCCCATCGTGAGCGCAGCTTACCTGGAAAAAGCTTAAGACGAGAGTTATATAACCAAACCTTTTCATTGACGTGAAAGGTTCTTCTTCTGATGTTCCTGTCATGAAAAGCCTTGGTCTTTTCTTTGTAGATTTCTACCTTTTCCTACGCGTCGCGCCTTAGCTCCTGTAATTCGTGTAGCTGGAGAAGTCTATGTTTACTTGCTTTGTCTAGAGATAAGTTGAGCTTCTTGATTGCCCAATAGGCCCTATGCTCAAGCTCAACTAGAAGATGACACACCTTCCCAAATATGAGTCATAACAGAGACATCCCGATGGGTGTCTTGTAAGCTGTTCGATATGCCCATAAAGCATCAAGAAGCTTGTGTGCCCAATCTTTCTCGTCTAGTCGAATGATCTTCTTTAAAATATTTTTGACTTCTCGTTTGCTCACTTCAACTTGCCCATTAGCTTGGGAGTGGTACAATGTGGTGACGCGATGATGTACTCCATATTTCTTTAATAATACATGAAAAGTGTGCATTGTTGAAGTGCGAGCCTCCATCACTGATGATGGCCCTCGGACAACCATATCGGGAGAAGATGTTCCTTGTGACAAATCTGAGTACTTCCCGATGAGTGTTTGTCCTAGTGGGGATAGCCTCAACCCACGTAGACATATAATCAACCGCTACCAAAATATACTCTTTATCCATCCGAAGGTGGGAAAGGTCCCATAAAATAAATCTCCCATAAATTGAATATCTCCACCTCAAGGATAGGCCTCATTGGCATTTCATCTCGCTTGGAGATGTTTAATGCTGCCTGGCATTGTAAGCACTCTGTATAAAAATGATGGAAATCTTTGAAGATGGTGGGCCAATAAAAACTGCTTTGTAAAATCTTATCCGCTCTCTTCCGCGCAGCAAAGTGTCCTCCACATGCTAATGAGTGACACATCAATAATATATCTCCTTGCTCCTCTTCAGCGACACATCGTCGTATGATCTGGTCGTATCCTCCATGGAATAGAAGTGGTTCTTCCCAATAGTAATACTTGAGTTCATGGAAGAACTTATCTTTTCGATGCCGATTCTAAATGCTCTGGGGTCGATCCAGTCACAAGAAAAATTGACGATGTGCGCGAACCAAGGAGTGTGACTAGATACTATAAGAAGATGCTCATCGGGGAAATGGATCACTAATATCTCCGGTAGCTGAAACATGGAGACGCGATAAGAGATCCGCCACCAGGTTTTCTGATAGGCTCGAGATCGTCGTGTGTTCAAGCCTAAAAAAACTTACTATTTATAAGCTAGGAAGCTATGGATGATAGATTTATGTAGGGTGTATAGCTTTCTAGGTCGATCCACAGGGATTCTAGGCCACGACAATATCAATAAATAGAAGTAGAGTTAAGGATAAGATGAAGGATTGGTGGTCAACTCTTCGAGTTGACCGTGGAAGAAAGGAATTTCGATAGATGACTAAGGAAAAACTACAGATACAAAGATGCTGAATTCAAAGTACAAAGAAATAAGAGGGAGAGGGAATTAGAGAGAATAAAGAGCTAGAGAGGGGATGTTTTTAGGGGAGAGTAAATAAAGAGAAAGAGTGATAGAGGAGTTTAAGAGAAAGGGAACAAATGCAAGAGAGAAATTGGAGTGAATGAGATAGGGAGTTAGAGAGAGAGCTAGTTCTAGAATAAAGGGGAGAGAGACAGATAAGAGAGAGAGTGTGTGATTTAGAATGAAATGAGGGGAAGAAAATAACCGATAGTAGGAGAATGTGGGAGACTGAAATTAGGGGAAGAAGTGAGGGAAGTGAAATTAAGAGAGAGAGATACAGAGATAAAGAGGGAGCGGAATTAGTGAGATAAAGAGGGAGAATGGAGAAAGAGAAAAGCGATTTAGAGAGAGAGGGAAAGATACAGATGATGAAAGAGAGAGATTGTGAGAAAGATACATAACGGAAGAAAGTAAAGCGAGAAACAGAATAAGACGGAAGATGCGAAGAAATGAGGCAGGTGAGAGAGAAGACGTGAGGACGTGAGGAGAGAGAAGAAAGAAAAATGATGATGAGAGAGAAAATTAGCAGAAAACCGGGGCGAAGATTAGAGAACTGGAGAGAGAGAGATTGCCGAAGAAATGGGAGAGAGAGAGAAAGAGGGAGAATACGGCTGGAGAGAATAGAGAGATCGTCGAGGAGGATGAGGGGAGGACTTCAGAAAATGAATTTGCGACGGAAGAAAGAGGAGACGAGAGAGGATGCGAGATGGGGGAAAAAAGAAAACGCAGGAGAGATACGGAAGACAGGGAGAGCACCGGCTGAAGCGAGGAGGAAATTTAGAGGGAGAGACGATCGGAAGAGAAACACTTGAAAGGTACAAAAATCAGAAATTAAAAGGTGGAGAGGAAGCGTTGAAGACTGGGGAGAGAAGAGAAAAAGAGTTATGAGAAAGAAATTTAGCGGGAGAACGGGCAATAGATTCACGAAAAAGAAAATGGGAAAGAGAGGGAGGAATTTCAGGGGAAGATCTAGAGAGAAAGAGAGAGGAAATACAAAAATGTGGAAGAGCAAGAAAGTAAGAGGCGAGGAGGAGGGAGAACTTGAAAGAGCGTAAACGGGGAAATTCCGAGAGAAGTGTGATCGGGAAGGAGATAAGAAAGTCCAGAGAAGAGGGATTTAGAGGAGATTTTGGAATAGAAGAGGGGAAAAGGACGATTCGTGAGGGGAAATCGAGGGAACGAGGGACATGAAGGAGAGAAAAATGAAAGAGAGATGCAAAGCAAACGGAGTAGGAAAAGAGAAGAATAACAATTCCAGAGAATCGAGTATGAGAGACGGATAGAAAAGAGGAAGAACAGAGAGATAGATTGAACAAGAAGATAAACGAGAAAGAGAAGGTGAGAGAAGGTGAGAGAAGAATCCTACAACGCTGAAAGGAACTTACCGAGAAGCATGGGAGGGGATGGATAGAGATTGTAAGAGGAATCGTAAGGAAGAAGACGAGAAAGAACTCAAATTAAATTTCATCTAACTTCCAGAATTAGTGGGGAGAGGAGTTACAGCGGGAGCAAATCTAAACCTAGGAGAGAGAAAGAACAACCCAAAAAGAAAAGAGGAAGAAGAAGGAGAGAAGAGGCACGACGGAAGCCTCCCCTTTAAAAGTGTTTTTTCCCTTTTTTGTGGGCTCTCCGAGAAGGAATTTCCTCAGATTTCTCCATGACAGCCCTACTAAGTATTGCTTTTGAGGAAGTGATCTTCTTCTCTTGTTCCTGAAATAAAATTAAAATTAAATTAAAGTAGAGAACTTCTATTTGATGTGCTTATATTATAAAACTATTAACTCATGAGATAGTAGATTTAATGATATGTTCAATAGTTAATAGAATTAAATAAAAGCAACTCCTAAGTGTTTATAACTACTTTTTATGCTTTTACCATTTTTGCTACTCTTCTTATCTTTAATCTCCAAGTCAAACTCTTGAAGAAGCAGCACCCATTGTATCAATCGTGGCTTCGCCTCCTTCTTGGAAAACAAATACTTTAGTGCTGCATGATCAGTATAGATGACGATCTTGCTTCCCAAGATGTAAGGCCTAAATTTCTCTAATGCATAGACCACTGCCAAAAGCTCGTTCTCCGTAGTCGTGTAATTCATTTGAGCTTCAGCAAGGGTCTTACTCGCGTACCAAATGGCGGTTGGCTTCTTCTCTATCCGTTGTCCCAAATACCACTCCGACTGCATAGTCTGAAGCGTCGCACATGATCTCGAAAGGTAAGTCCCAATTAGGACTTTGAAGAATCGGTGCCTCGATCAATGCGAGCTTCAACATCTCGAATGCGCGCTCCCCTTCTTTTTCGATGAAGAAGTCCTTATCCTTGCAAAGAAGACTGGTTAACGGTTTGAAAATTTTAGCAAAGTCTCATATAAACCTGCGGTTGAAGCCAACGTGCCCTAGAAAACTCCGTAAATCTCGTAATGTAGCTGGGAGAGGAAGGTTTTGAATGACCTCAATCTTGGCCTTATCTACCTCCAAACCTTTGCTCGAGACAAGATGCCCAAGCACTACTCCCTCTCGCATCATAAAATGGGACTTCTCCTAACTCAACACTAGTTGTTTCTTGACACAGACCTCGAGGATGTTTGTCAAGTGAGCTAGACAGCTGCCAAAATCATCTCCAAAGACAGAGAAATTGTCCATGAAGACCTCGAGACTGTCAGCCAAGGAAATAAGAAAAATATCACCATCATGCATCTCTGAAATGTTGCAGGGGCGTTACATAGCCCGAACGGCATTCGTCTTAAAGAAAAACGTGATGTAGGATATTTCGAAAATAATGCTATGTATGTAGGTGAAAATGTGATTATGAGTATGTGATGAAGATGAGGGTGAATTTTAATATGATTATCTATGAGGATCTATGAATAATATCATATATGAATAATTATATGTATTAATGGGAATTAATATATGGTAATTTTGAAAATAATAGAGTAGTGTAATAAAGTAATAATGATGCGTTGAGTGAGAGATAATTGGAGAGACTACTACTTTCTACTTAATAAAGGGAAGTAAATTTATGGTGATATTGGACTGTGGAATAGATATTTAAGTGTAGATACGGAGGTTTAGAATAGTGATCAGTGAAGAGTTGGAGAAGAGTGACTCGGAAAATGACAGAGAGGGTAATGATATGGGTTTTGATTGTGGTAAAGAAGAAATAGGAATAATATATACTTATCTACGTGACGGAAAGAAGATTAATGGGGAAAGGAGTGAATATCAATATTACAGAACAACGGGGGTGTAGATTAATTAATGTGGGAGCGAATAATGTGTTTAGAGAGTGAGATGATAATCAGAAGGGTCGGACGTGTGAAGAGAAGAGAACGACTAAGATAATATTTCGGTTTATCGAAATAATGATAGGGATATTGATAGGGGTAATAAAAGAGGGTAGGATTTATGACACGAGGATGATGAAGAGTATGAGAATAATTTAGTTTATGATGCGATGAGGAAGAGGAAATAGTGATAGAGAGTTCGGATGATAATTACGCGATTGAGAAATACGGTGAAAATTTCAGTCAGAGTTGGACTTGTAGATTTTAGAATTGAACTTGAATCACCGTGAAAAGAAAATGAGGATGATTACCTGATTTGGCAAGAAAAACAATGCTCCCAAAATTTTCAAATGGTGAAGGATCTCCTCGGTGAGTCTCTGACAGAAGTGATTGAAAGTGAAAGAACGGGAGAGAGAAAAGAAAGAGGGGTAGAACTCGGAGGGAGAGATTGCGGGAAGAATTTACGGGATTCACATGAACACGAACACAAGGAGGTTTCTTGCGGAAGAAATCTTCATTCTATTAAAAACAACATTCGTTCTTTGTTTACAGTTGTGTGTTTTATAGAAATAGATAGAAGAGAAGTTATGGCAAAACGTTGCTTCGTGACGGTTACGTTCTGCGTTGACAGATGGGTTTCTCTCCAGCTTGCACTTCCTGTTGACTATCTTGTACGTGATATTGGATACCCGGGGTGAACACTTGTAGGCGGGGACATGGCCGGCGAAGACAGGATCAATTTTGTATACGGGGAGTGCATGAGCATGATTAGCCACAGGTCACGCTGCGAGTCACTCTCGGGAGCTTTGCCTCCAGCCGCTTGTACGGCGGTGTGTACTTGCCGTAGATGGAGTAGGATGCGAGAAGATAGCGAGCGTTGTCGCCTGATTGAAGGAATATAAGAACAAAGCTATGCTCCCAGTCGCCTTATAGGGCACCGAAAACCTCGCCGTGTAGGGCTTGGAGGTCATCGTCTTCTTGCTTTACTCGTTGCCAGTGGAAGTTGCGTCGGATATTCAGTGGATTCGGTGTCGTGACTGCGATCTTCAACAACGCGGAATTCTTCTCCAGTTGTCTTTGACTAGTCTTCTCCAATTAACCTTTGTTCTTCATAGTAGCCTTATTTCACGTGGAACATAATGACATAAGTTTGTGGACGATAGAAACGATTAGGAGTACTATTCACCAGTAGATAGAAGACCGAGTCTCTTTTCTTCATCACCCCGTAAAATTAGTTTCTTGGATACAGTCGTCCTCTTATTCATCATAAGCAGATTGTGGTCTTGGTGTAATTTGTTTATGAGGCATAACCTCAAGAGGAATCTGCTAGCATCATCTTTGAGGAAGGCTTTTGTCTCTTTTATGGTTGATTAAAATAATCTGACCAAGATTCCACTGTCTATTCAGTCGTAGGGGTATTGATCTCGGGGGAGATAGTCCTCTTGGCTTGAAGTGTTCTTTATAGTCTTCATAAATGGCTTCATATGTCTTCTGTGTTCTCATGATGGTAAGGGGGTCACGTGTCAATTTCTTCTTCACTCATAGAGCTTGAAATTCTTCACTTATGAGGTTTCCTCATGTACTTGAGGTGATCTTGGAGCTTATAGATGATTGGAAGGATAATCTTAGTGATTGTCTTAGTTGACATTGGTTTTCTTCCTGCTGATTATCTTGATAAAGGCTTTGATCTCAGAAGATGTTCTGCTATCATAATGAATAGATTTCCTTTACACTACTAACTATGGGTGGTATTCAAAGGGAGAAGGAATGGGATAACAAGTGTGTTCCTACTGGTTTTCTTTCTTGAGATCAATAATTTGTACAAGGTACCTATGATATAGTGGATATGGTTTGGATAAATAGGAACCTATATCAAGGTAAGGGTGATTGACTTGGTCCATTCAAGGAATTCTAAGTTTCTAAGGATAAGGATTTAATTTCTTTTGACCAAGTCAATCTTTGGATCAGTATATAATTGGAGGAGGAGGGAAGATAATTCCCTTAGGATCTACACTCTCTTTCAATGTTTTAGAGAGGTCTTCTACATTCATTTAATGAATGGATAGTTTCTCAAACTTATGGATAAGGAGGAGTATGATGTCTTGTTGCTCTTGAGACTGAGATCTCTTCCTTAAGTTATATCTAGGTTCACTTGGAACCCTTGTGCTCATATTTTGGGATAATTCTCCATCAAAACGTGCCAAAGGGACATGTAGACGTCTTCTTCTTTTGATCGTCCGGATAAATTGCAATCTGATTATAGCCTGAGTATCCATCCAAGAAACAAAAATAATTTTGACTTGCTAGTCGATCAAGGATTTGATCGATGAATAGCAATGGGAAGTGATCCTTCTTTGTCGTGGCATTCAACTTCCAGTAGTCGATACAAACTCGCCACTTTTTCGGAAGACGCGTTTGGATCTCCTCGTCCTTGTCATTCACGGCCACCATAACACCTGCCTTATTGGGAACAACATGTACATGACTAACCCACCGGTTATCTGATATGGGGTAGATGACCTCCGCATTAAGCCACTTTAGGATCTCCTCCTTTACGACTTACCATACCTTCGGGTTTAGTCGTCGCTGGGCTTCCCTCACGGGTCTGAACTTGTCCTCCAAAAATATGCGATGAGTACATAATGAAGGGTCTAATCCCCTCAAATCTGCTAAGGTCCAGTCGATTGCCTTCTCATTCCGTCGTAATACATCGAGTAATTGTTTCTCCTACTCCTCATTGAGTTGGGACGAAATGATCATCGGTTTTTCCTTCTGAGAGTCAAGAAAAGCATACTTAAGTGTAGATGGAAGAGGCTTGAGCTCCTTTGTCGGCTCGTCCAAGGGTAGCTCCTTGAAATCAGCTTCCTCATTGATCCTCATAACTTCTTCGATGCAAGTCTCTATGTCTTGGTCATAAAAAAGGTTGATGGTGCCCAAATCTTCGAAAGCTTGTGAATGGTATTTCATTAGCTTGTTGATGTTGACCTTCACCATGTGCTCTCCTACCTCTAAAATTACTTCTCCTTTCCCCCAATCTGTGACGGCTTTTGCGGTAGCTAAGAAAGGTCTTCCTAGGATAATTGGGGCTTGACTAAGCTCCTTAGTGATCTTCATATCTACTATTAGGAAGTCTACCAGAAAATAATATCTTTCAATTCTCACAATCACATCTTCTTCTATGCCATGAGGCTTCCTTACCGATCCATCCACTTAACATAACTCTATAAGGAAAGGCTGCAACTCCCCTACATGATGACGGTCAAATACTGCTTTAGGGAGGATATTGATACTAGCTGTGGTATCTAACAAGGATCTAGTAAAAGTCATTCCTTCAATTTCACTAGTAATCATGGGCGCTCTTGGATCTCTCTTTTTAATCTGAAGAGAATTCATCATAATTGAACTAATATTCTCACTCAATTGGATCCTCTTGGGGCTTCTATGGGGTGTGCATATGCCTTTAAGAAATTTAACATAAGAAGGTATATGCTTAATAGCATCTACTAAAGGGATGGTAATGGTCACCTTTTGTAAGGCTTATAATAAGTGATCGTCAGTGTCACTAACCTTAGCTTTAGGCTTGCTCAATGTTTGAGGGTAAGGCACGAGTGGTTTGTATGTATCGGGATTTAGCTCAGCTCGCACCCGTTCTTCCTCATCCTCCGAACTACTATTCTGCTCTACTACGACTATCAGTGTTTCTTCATCTATCAAGCTCTTGTGTAAAGGATGATCCTTATAAGGAGCAGGTAAGTCTTTGCCGCTCCTAAGGCTCGATATCGCTAATGCAGTCTCCACTGCCTCCTCGTCAACATGAACATGACTCAATTTATGCATTTGACTCGATGAGGCCCCTTGATTCCTCGAGTTAATAGTGGCCTGAGATGGTAATTGGTCAGAAAAAGAAACCTGCTTACCCTTCTTATTATCAGTCGAGGTAGGGATGTTCGTCTTAACAAAATCCTGTATCTCGTCCACGCGCGAGTTCATTCTGTTCATTTGCTCCATAAATTGAGAGATCGCACCCAGAATCGGATCTGCAGATGGTGCAATCGGTCTTGGAGCTTGATTGTATGATTTATGTGGCAGGATATACGTTGACTGTCTTGCATTCGCGTAGGGCTGCGGTTGCGAATTTTTTTGCTGACCATAATTATAAGATGGAGGATACGCTTGATTGGTGTTCCTACTAAATCCTTGCTGCTACATAGGATTGCTATAAACAGGGTTATTAAACTAGTTTGGGTATGTACCTTGATAATTCGGTCTTCCCTGTTGATTTTCGCCCTCTTGGCGGGCCTTGTCTATATATCCCCTGCCCGTGAATTGCCATGATTGGACAATCCATCTCGACATGATCGAGGCGTGAACAATGGGCGCATGACGATGCTTCTTGTAGAGCGATGGGTGCAAGTCCTTCCGAACCATTTCGGATGTGGAACCGATCTAATAGAAGATTTTGGACTTCCGCCATCTTGTCGATCTTTTCTAGGAGTATACCCGTCTCTACCGACTTTGCGTCAATTAATCCTCGCTTTGGCGTTGCACCTCTTCTGAATGGTTTTGCCACGTTGTGATGGCTGTTTTCCGCCACCGTCTCGATCAATTCCATTGCTTCGTCTTCAAACTTGCTCATGAAGGTGCCGCCGCTAGCTGCATCTAAAAGATATCTATCTTGCGGGCCTAACCCATCATAAAATATTTGTGTAAGCTCATGGTTAGACACTCCATGGTGAGGACACTCCCTAGTGAGGTCTCTAAGTCTCTCGCAAGCTTCATGAAATTTTTCACTCAGTCCTTGGGTAAATTCACGAAATGGCCTTCCTAACAAAGGTGGTCTTTCCTACATAATAGTATTTCCTAAGAAAATTCCTCCTCCATCTCGGTCCAACAAGTGAATTCTTTCCCTAACTTTAAAAACCAATCTTTAGCTCTATCTCTAAGGGTAGCGGGAAAGAGTTTTATCTTCATCACATCTGCTGACACATTATGAATCTGATTGATCTCACATACTTGACTAAGCTCATCAACGTGTCTATAAGGATCCTCAGAAGGTTTACCATGGAAGATAGGTAACATACTTATCACATGCGAATCTATCCTAAAATTTGCATTTCTACCAATAGGTGTATGAATACGAGTAACGGGTCTTTGGAGGACAGGCCTAGCGTAGTCACTAAGGCGCCTCCTAACATTTCCCTCATCGTTCCAGGCCATATCTAACGTCAATGACAACGCGGACGAGGAAAGTGATTGCGAGGAATGTTAAAAAAGATCTATGTGTAAAGTTTTATTCCTCGCTCTTCAATCAGACTCTCGTCCCATAAATATGCACTTATATATTAATATATAAGAGATAATATAAATTTATTAATCAATGACAAATTAATTGTACCTGATTGTTGCTATTTGTGAGAGTTACGCCCTCTCAATTCGAGTATGAAGCGATGATCATCTGTCCTCCATAGAGAGGGAAAAATCACTTAATCTTGTCAAAATTGAGTATCTAATCAATGTATTTCCACTGAGAATAGCGCAGTGAAGGATCAATTTGAATTAATATCAGAAAAGAAATAGAAAAATCAGAGTTAACCAAGTCAAAATCGATGATTTTCCTCAAAAATACGCCTTTATTCCTTGGCAACGGCGCCATTTGACGTAAAAAATATGTATGGTCATTGAATACACACGATGTCATGTCAAAACAAAGTCCACACTTACCAATTTTAAGATTAATTCACGAATTGAAGGGTATAATGGTAAATAAGGGCGAATCCATACAGAAATTAGGGAATTTTGAGAGATATCTTTGAAATTCGTCAAATCGGATGACGAATTGAGTTTAGAAGCTATGCATTTATAATATTTAAGAAAGACAACTCAATTGCAAATCAAAAAAATCAAAAATTGAGTGGTTTGGATTAGAATTTTTGGAGTAATCGAAGTTTGAAAATGAGAGAAATATCGATCGTGAACTTTGAGTAAAAACCAAAATTAAAAAAAAATTAAACTTAATCTATGATTCAAAATGTAAAATTAATACTAAATGATGAAAATATTAAGATGTAAACACACAATCTAACCCAAAGTCGCGCTAGAAATGATCCAATTAATCGCAGGATGCATGGCTATTCATTCCGCAATTTCGAAGACGAAGATTGGAATTCAAGATGTGATTTCTCCTTACTCCCTCGATCAATTTCTAATTTCAAGCACTCCTCGGTTGTGGAAACGTGTCAAGAAGAGAATGAATTCAATTTGACTCTTGAATTGTGGTGTCTAGACAAATTCGATTAATCTTGAAAATCCAAGGGTGTTCTTCCATCGCAAAGAACAATTCTATTTATAAGATAATTGGGCGTAACCGTCAGATCTAACGATCCATCGCAATCAACGGTCCAGATGAAGCATCGTTTGTTTGAAACGGTGTGATTAGGTCGCGTCCGTTCGATCAGCGATGGAGGGTTGAGGTGCGTCCACGTCGCGCAAAGAAGAGACGCGTCGATTCATCGCATCCGCTGGATCTTCATCGGATGATTGCGATCGATCGGAGGTCCATCGGGTGCATTGAATCTCAACCATTATAACTCCGAAGATGGACGGTCGCGATTAGGGTCCACTTAATCGAATCGATGCCTCGCGAGATATCGCTACGTACCCCTTGCGTAAGTGACATCCGACTCGTGTGATTAAATCACGCGATCGGACGACTCACATGTCTCCATGTCACCTTAATTAGAAATCAAAAGATGAATAGTCCCACACGGAGAAAAATAAAGAGAATGATGGGTATATAACGTGGGGCGGCGTAACGCATTTGCGTTACCGCCCCAATATACTAACCAGGGCCCAATAACCCGTGGGCCCTTCACTCGCAAGCCTACTCACTCTCTCTCGCCACGTGGCACCACCCGGCGTTCGCGTGGACTCACGTGGCCATGCCACGCGTTCGCGCCACCTCCGCGCCACGCAGGCGGCTGCGTGGGGTTGCGTGGCTCTACCACGTGGCCTTGCATGCCACGTCGCATCCACGCGGGTCCCGCACGATAAAACCCCCTTTTTTGCTTATTTTTAGAATTTTTAAAGGATTTAAAAATGGAAATAAATTCAGATATATTCCAGAAAATTCCTAAAATTTGGAAAAATCATAACTTTTAAAATACAACTCCAAATTAATTCAAATTTAGTTTTTTGAATCAGAAATTGAATAATCTATCATTATAAAAATTCAAAATATTTAAATGGTAAGAGAATAAATTTTAATTAAATAAATACATTCATGTATTTTCTAAAATAACTTTATCAAAATACATGAATATTAATAAGCATCATTTCTCTTATCATTTAATCATGAAAACATACTTATGATCTCAAATATAATTAGGATTAAAAATCATAATGTTGAATTACACATAATTATCCATAAAATGATGTATTTTTAGATCATAACATGAAATGACATAAAATGATAGAAATATACTTAAAATATGATAACATGCATACAATTAGAACAATTAATGGTTTTATTTGCATTAATAATCATGTAAATTCATGTATAAATAGCTTGTTATCACGGTACCCCGTGGCTTCGCTCTGCCACATCAGCATGCTGTAAATATCACCCCTTTTTATTATTCTTTTAAATTTATTTTAAACAAAAAATACAGTTAAATAAATTCAGAAAAATTCAAGAAAATTCCTAAAAATTGTAAAAATCATAACTTTTAAAATACAACTCCAAATAAATTTAAATTTGTTTTGTTGGATCAGAAATTGAATAATCTATCATTATAAAAATATAAAATATTAAAATAACAAGAGAATGAATTTTAATTAAATAAATACATTCATGTATCTTCTAAAATAACTTTAGAAAAATACATGAATATAAAGAAAGATCTCTTCTCTTGTATTTTAATCATGTAAACATGGTTATGATCTCAAATATAATTAAGATTAGAATCATATTGTTCAATTATGTATAGTAATCCATAAATTGATGTATTTTTAGATCCTAACATGAAATTATGTAAAAATGATGGAAATATACTTAAAATATGACAACATGCATACAATTGGAACAATTAATGCCTTTATTTGCATTAATAATCATGTAAATGCATGCATACAATGCATGTTATCACGCACCCGCACGCCCAACTTGTGCTCCGTGGTGCACCCTTCAGCACGCCCCGTGTGCCTGGTCCGTGCCCCCTTGCACGCCCTACCCACTGCCCCGCGACATCATGATCGCGGGCGCACCTTGCCTTGCATCACGGTCACCACTTGCTTCTTGAATAGGCCCCATGCGCCCTGAGGAATTCGCCGTGACTATGACGTCGCCGATCAGGCCCATTCTCTGTTGATCGTCTGTGCCGCATACCAATGACCTTCCCCGCCACGATCGCCGTGGGCACACACTCTATAGGTTAGGCGCACATCCCCTTCCCGATAAGTTGAAGTTCATTTATTTCTTCCAGTATTTCTCGCACTTGCTTCCACCACCATTAAGACCTAGTAGGGTGATACGAGCGGAGTGAGATCGTGGTCCTATCCGTCTCGTTGATCGTCGAGCTACCCTCGACAACTCAAGGCCCAACGCTTGCATGGACGTGGGCCTGAAGGTTTTCCGGACTGACTCTATTTGGTGCACCCTTGAAGCTTCATCAAAGACATGCGAGGTGGCAGTCTGTTTCCTATTCATTGAGTGAGCATCTTTCATGAGACGTAGTTCACTAGCAGTAGGATTCCCCTTTAGTTACGTGGCTCAACTGGGTTTACCTACCCGTCCAAAATTAATAAGCATATAATTGCATGTGTAAATTGCATGCTAGAAGTTATGAATAGGCCTCTTTGGGGTGGCGATAACTATGGGGGGGGAGGGGGGGCGACAACTGATATGCGTAAAATCATGATCATTGAAAGCGGAAGTTAATATAAAAAATTATACTCAACTCTTCAAATTTGGTTTTCAAATGTAGAATAGTGGTGAAAAGGTCGAATTCATAGGGATGAAGGTTAAAATATTGAAATAAAGGAATATTTTTGGTAATTTTTTATTAAGAAGGTGAAAATGATTTATGAAAGGAAAAAGATGTATGCACAAAAGTATGATAAATGCATCAAACGGTTCCAAACTCTTTGCAAAGATCGGAAACCCTTGATCGACAATGGAAATATGATTTAGTGTTTGAAAATATGGAATATAAGATTCATGATGAAAAAACAATTTAGTGATGCTCTTAATCAAACACACCTTTGAGACGCTATACATTTCATTCAAACTTGGTGTCTTTCATCTAACTTAAGGAATTAATAGAAAAGGGAAGAAACTCATTAGAAAAGATGTTCCATACATGAAGAACAAGTGACTTGTTCCCTCTTTCCTCCAGCTAGCCAATGCTAGAAGCACAAAATGAAATGTTAAAAAGCTCAATTTTTTTGTCTCAAAATTTAAATCAGTCATAATAGATTTGTAAAGCTTGAAATGATGATCATTATATCATGATATCAATTTGGAGCATTTTTTGCAGTTGATTTCCCATTTAAATTTTCCTGATTGATCACTAACTATTTGATTAATTATGATCAAAGTTGTGAGGTTGTGCCACGTCAACCTGTGATTTATTGCGAGGAGCAAGAAAGAGTGGGAGTGGTATCAGCCATTAGATAGCCTTTAATAAGTGCAAAATGCACAAGATTGCGCTATGTCGTAGCATGTGAGGAAGAGATCTAGTAGACCTGATGATAACATGCAACTTACACTTGTGCTTAGATGATTATTAATAAAATTGAAGACATAAAACATTCCATTCCTATGCTTGGTATCATACTTTGAGTGCATATTTATCATTCTATGCATAATTAAAAATTGATATTTGAGAGTAGATTATTCCTATTTTAAATTTGAGATTATAATTGAATTTTAAAAGCAAACAAATGAGAGAAAACATTTTTATATACACTCATTTATTTTTATAAGTTTTATTTTTCAAAGAAAATGAGTATATTTTTTGAGATAAAAATTTATTCTCTTGTTTTCTCTTGAATTCAAATTTTTAGAATGATATATTATTTAATTTCTGATCAAACAATAAAAAATATGGATAAGAAAGAGTGGTATTTTGAAAATTAAGAATTTTCTAAATTTATGGATTTTTCTCCAACTTTTCTAACTTTTTTGAATTTATTTTAATTAAAGGAGTAAAGTGGCATATTTTTTTAAGTGCGTGTTAACATGGCTGATGAGGTGGTATGAATGCTTGTAGGTCACCACAAAGTGGCATATGCGCTTGACACATGGCGCATGCGTGGCGTGTGATTAGTGCATCATTAGTGATGAAGCATCATTTTTAAGGGCATCAGCTAATCCTTTAAAACAATCACCTATTTCTATGTGATATGTTCCATTATCTTTGCAATGTGGGACTATCTTTCTCTTTAGTTATGCAGGTGACTTGGCACACTCAAGAGCGTTCGATTGGCATAGAGGAAAGAGAGTTAAAGCATAGCCCTTCACTTTTACTTAAGTGAAGGGGATACGTGGCACATTCTTATTCGGCGGTGAATCATTTTTCTAAGAACTGTGCAATCTCAACCGTTCATCTGGAGACTTATAAAGGTTGAGATTAAGTGCACCCGACAAACTTCAAGAGACATGTGGCATCATCTCAGATATTTGATGAAAATCAAACGAAGCGTGCTACATGACACTTCTTCTTCACACTCGACTTGACAACATCTTAGCACTCTATCTTTGATCGAACTGACAAGACTTAATGGTGATGATTCACATCTTGACATTTTATCTAAACCATTGATCGAAGATCAATCATCAAATCCAACGACCACACCCAACTTTTTCTTAGATGTTTCAATCAGTCAAACCTGTTGTCCATCTCAATCCTTGAATATTTGCTTTTCTTTCTCTTCTAGACTCATTTTTGCGTACGAGGAGTGTTCAAAATAAATATTTCGTTGAGGGAAAAGGAAGAATTCAATGCTTGAACTCATAATTTTTATTTTTCAAAATGCAGAAAAAGTCTTGATCAAGCAATTAGTTAGATCGTTTTGAGTGCGATTTCAAGTTAGATTACGGATTTTCTTCATAATATTTTGTCCTGTAATAGTAGATTTTTATATTGATATAGAATAGTTTGATATTACAAATTTGTCAATTTTTCTCTTTTTACAATTGATTTTTCTTTCCCTATTTCACTCCTTGATTTCTCCACAAATACTGATCCAAATTGAGTGATTTTTTATTCCATGGATTGATCTTAGAGTTCTCCTTTTGAAGATATCAATTTCTCTAATTTCTCATCAATTCATCATTCGTTTGGATCAAATTTTGAATATATCTAAAAAAATTACCTCTGTGGGTTTGCAATTAAATCACTCACCATTATTCTTATTGATTCTCAATTAAATCATAATTTTAGTGAGTTTGGAAATTTTTTTGACACAAGGAAGTGTGTTTGCAATGACCACACATATTTTTTTCATCACTTGGTCTACCTGATCCAACACTCTAAAATGCTCTACATGTCTTTATGAATATTTAGATAGTCCTACATTAGATAAATGAAAGTATTTTGGGCATTAAATATCAAGGCCCATTAAGAAGTTAATAATTAAATAAAAAATTATTTTAGACTAAGGTCAAACGTCAAAGATACATAAAATTAAAGGCCATTTAACGTGAATTTGGCTTATCAATGATAGGGTATGATAAACGCAAAAAAACTCCTTAAAACATGATAACATGGAAAATAATGACCTGAATTATGTGTTAAAATCATTAAAAAAGAATGAATTGACCACGTAAAAATGCATGTTATCCATATTGCCCAACTCATACAATTGCTAGTCCCTTAGTAGTGTCCTTGGAATCTTCTTCAAGAAAAGGTCTTCACCAAACTTTGGATTAGGAAATCACCAATACAAGTATTCTATGAGCATAATTTCAATGATTTATCATGTTTTCCATGCACAAATTTTTTTCATGAAGGAAGAAGTGAGAGAGAAACATGATTTAACTCTCTTGATTGCAAGTTATTGTCCATATTATCTAGAGTGTTGATAAAGGCCAAGCTTCCTAGAACGATTTCTGAATCTAGACAAGGAGAGAGTTTTTAGAGAGTGAAAATGTTGTGAGGATTTTGAAAATTTCAGTGGATGGAGATCATGATGCCAAGAATGAGAGAGGTCCACTAAGAGCTGCCCTCACTCAAGAGGGAGAGAGATTTTGAATAGATTTTTGGTTGTATCTCTTAAACCCTAATCCACGATGCACCATACATACGTTTCTGCCATCATTTTCAAAAACAAAAAGGTTCATTCAATAAAAATTTAAATATTTAAAATTTTATAAAATTTAAACTATGGTGTATACAGAGGTGCAGTTCTAATAAATAAATTCTATATCAATTATTTGATCAGTTGGGAAAAAAATTAAGAATCTATAGTAAATAGTATGAGGCTGCCTGCATGCATATATAAATGAGTACTATGAACTACTGATACATTGTATAAGTGCCCATTGATAGGAATATGAAAATATTTCTCATATGTATAATGTAGAAAATATGTAGTTAGACTTGTCTGAGGTTCTATCTGTGTTTATTTAATGCTACATGATATTATAGATCCATGGTTATAAGTAATTTCCCGTCTATGTTTATGCAACATGATGATAACAAATGTCATAAGAGATGGCTGTTTAAGAATGATACTCTCTTCTTCACCTCATTTTTACATTTTGATATTGGTATGGTTGAATTGGCATGAAGTTTTGTGACTTCTCAATGTCAAATGACACTAAAGACTACCTTTCTCATTATATCTTGATTAAATAGTGATTTGTATCATGTCAAACAAATCATCCAGATAATTCATTAAAATATTCCTTCTTTGAAGTTTCTCGTTTGTCTGATAACCTTTGCACCCATTTTTTTGGCAAAGTAACCACTTTATCTTTTAGGTAGTTCATGATTTGATTTGAGGATTCAGGTTATAAAAGACTTTTTCCAGTGACATTGATTATATAAGGGTTATTTTAACATTAGATTCATAGACTAGATATATTTTTAATTATTTGGCTCCAAACTTCCCTCTATTATTGCAAGATGTTTTTTAACACTTTCCCCTTCAAGTCTAATCTGATTTCAGTCATACTTGGTTAGTTGGATTCCTCGTTCTATTCCATATAAATGAATCTGAGAAATTTTGGAACACAACTTGCTCTCATACAGTGATGTGTAGTGATGGATACAAATACAATACTATCACTAAAATGACATAGATAATGTCATTAATGTAGAATACATAAGTAAGGCTAATAGTATGCTTAGAAAAATCAGTGATACGGATATAAAATGGATTAAGAGCAAATAGAGTCAATGCAAAAAACTAATAATATCAAGAGAACACATAGATATATGAGATATATTCTAAAAAAAATAAAAAATAAGCCACCCCTTGAGAAAATTAAATAGTGTTATTTTACTCCACAGCCCCTTGAGAAAACTGAATCTATACTAAAATTTTCCTCTCTTTTCATTGTTAATGTACAAATTCTGTACACTAATTCTGGGATAATTTAAAAAACTCGAGTGTAAATCTTGTTAAAAGTAATTCATTATGCTTGAAATGTGTACATTTTTTAATATACGTGCTTAATGACTAAATATGCACACAGTATCATTATTTTTGTATATTTTAAGAGTATCTTTGATTGTTTAAATGCATGGCAAGAATATGAATATGATAAAAAGTGTCACCGTTTGTCTAAATTATGAGTTCATTGCTCTTGAATGTGAGATGACTTGAAGAGATTTATAACAATCTAAGAATTTTTGAGGATTTCCATGAATTTGTTGAGATTTTCATACATGTAATATTCCTAATATAGTTAAATACCAATGAAACATAAAAGAGTAATACAGTTAAATCTCCTTCTCTTTACCTCGTTAACGACCTTTCTCTCTTCACTGCCGCAATCATTTCAAGTTTATCCACTTAAATATTGTTCTCTTTTCTTGATTATGTCTCCTTTTTTCTCCTTTCTTCGTGTAGCTATTTTCTCTCCATGTTTCTTAATGCCTTTTTTCTATCATCCTTTCATATTTGTGGAATTTGATCCCTCTCTTCTCTCTCGTCGCGCCGCTTCTCTTTTCACGTATATCTCTTCCAGCCACGTTTATTCCCATTTTTTTCTCCTCTCTCCTCTCCCCCTATTTTACTTTTCACATTTCTCATCCTTCCTCCCATTTTTGTCAAATTTGGTTCTTCTCCCGAATCTTTCCGCGTTTCTCTCTCCTCTCGCATTACCCATGTTACCTCTCTCTCCCTCGTTTCCCTTTTATGTCTCTCTCCTCATTTCTCGCACTTCGCTCTCTCTTGACGTATTGGCCCCCCGGAGCAGTTCTTACTCTCTTCTCGCTCTAAAGTTTCTTATTATTCTTCTTCACTGTCTGACGCGTTTCCTATATTCGTGCCAAATATTCACTTTGTATGTAAAAACGAGCAGGAACTGAAGTAGAAGAATACAGGGCCCCGCCCCAGGTGCAGCTCTTATTATCCGAAAGAGGGTAGACCGCAGCTTCCGAAGTGTCTTTATTCAGTGATCCCGGAGGAGCTAATAGGGCTTCTGGCCGACGTAGTTGCCGGGGGGATAGTAGTTGCAGGTGATGAAGATGGCCCCGCTGTTGCACTTGACGCGGGCGCAGCCGACGCTCGTAGATTTGCGCCACACCACCTGCGTGTAATGCCCGCACACCTTACTGGGCGCACAGGTATTAGTATTGTAGTTGTAGAACTGGCGCTCGCTGACCCAGCTCTGCACCGCCTCAGTCCCCGACCACTCCTTTCCGCTCCCCCGGAAGAGGTTCTCGCCGTAGGGTCCGTTGGAGTGTATAAGGGCGCAGTCTGCTCGCCGCAGATTGGCGTAGCGCTGGGCGTACGCCGCCACGGTAGCGTTCCACTTGATCGCGGCAACTCCTTCCCTAGCCCGGGCAACGTTGTGGGCGTTCAAGTAATCCTGAGGGGTGTTTTGCGCTTGAACCGATGCCCCGTAAGCTAAAAGCAAAGCAAAGGCCAACGCTGCCGCGAGAGGATGGGAAGCCGCCATTGCGCTAAATGCTTTCAGGAATGTCGATGGGTAAACAAGCATCCGGTTGTATTCCTTTTATAGTAATTGAAACGGTTGAATGTAATAGCAACGTTGATTCTCGCGTGCATTCCCGATAAAATATTAACTTGACTTGTCGCCGTCTGCTGGATCATTGACGAGCACCCTTTTGTGTGATAATTCATTGCACAAGCCTCCGTTTTATAGAAAATAGATGAAAAACGAGTGGCTCGGAGTTTAGTTAAACCTAAAATATAACGCAGCATGAATCATTCCCCGAATAAGTTTCAGTCTTTTCGGGGGGACGAGCCAACTTGAAAAGATGAACTCATGACGAGTATTTCTATTCTAGGTGAGTAGAGGATATTCCGTATATGCGTTGGACGACTTAGCTAAATTATGCCCACAAGTAGTCCCGACTGCTTTAACGAGAAGAAAAAATAGACCCACGTCGCCACGCGCAAGAGAAATTATGAACAGTGGGAGCATTCTCCGAATGGTCTAATCGATGCGTTGTGGGACTAACTCTCCAAGGTAGGGTCCTTAGCCGGGGTATTTGGCCTGTTAAGGGCACTCTCCTCTTCCAGATTTGAGCATATGTGGATGTGAAAGTTTGATGCGTGGCCTGCATGATAGGCATCAGAAGGCAAAAAAGAGAAAAAATTTACCGCTCGACTGGCTTACCCTAACCCACTTGTTTTAGCCGACTTAATTTGTTCTTGCTGGTTCAGTCTCTCCTCCTATTGGACAGTTTTATGGACATATAAACCTATAAATAGAGGGCATTGTCAAAGTTATATTTAGCATGATAGAGTTATCACTTTTTTCCATAACACGGTCAGCTGAAACAGCTATACACACGCAGAGTATAGGTCCGTTCATATGTGAAATACAAAAAAGCGCAAACTAAAAGTCTCCTCCCCCAGTTC
>JAHCZF010000029.1:0-40372 GCA_024174645.1 Lemna minuta
GATTAAGCAATTTAAGCATAATAACACATAAATTTATTCTTTTTTTCAAGCCAATTGTTCATGAAAACTTAGAGTTAAAGTTCATAGATTTATGTGTTATCAATCATATTTATATGTATTTTTCTATTATTCTCTTAAAAAGTCATTATAATCTCAAAATACTTTAATTTAGGGTTAATTTTTATAAATTAGAGTTTCATAATTTGATAACCCATATTTTTCTTGAGATTATAACTGTTTTTAAAGATAAAATAATAAGAGAAACAACTTTTATAAACATTCATTTTATTTTCTAAAGATTAAAATCTTAATAAATGAATGTATTTTTGAAATAATAATTTTAACTCTTATTATTTAATTAATTTGACCTTTTAGAATAATAGATAATTAAATTTTGGATCAAATGAAAGAAATTTGGATTAATTTGGAGTTGTATTTTAAAAGATATGATTTTCACAATTTTTAGGGATCTTTCTGTATTTTTCTGGATTTTCTATGATTTTATTTTCGATTTTTAAATATTAAAAAGGGGCGCGGGGCCCGCTGTGGATGCGACGTGGCACGCAGGGCCACGTGGCAGCGCCACGCCAGACCGCGCAGCGCCTACGTGAGCGCATATATTATTATATTATTATTACTATATATATTAAAAGGGGTCTTGACCTCGCCTAGAGGAGGGTATTACCCCTCTTAAATGACTAGTATTATATACCCGACATGTTTGAAAATATTCTCCGTGTAGGGACTAATTCCCACACTCTACTTCCTTGCAGGTGACGTGGAAGCGCTTGCCGGACGTTGGATCGGCAGCTCGCGTCGATCTCGAGCGTTGATCCGCGTGGAGCGAGGACACCGAGATCAACATCAGTACGCACGTGCTTAATTAGAGTTATTATAACGGTTTTGATTGACCGACGTGGCGGCATCACGCGCGCCGATCGGGTGGACACGCGGCCCATGGATCAAGGATCAAACACGTGCCTTATTTGGAGCGTTATAACGGTCCAGTTAAATCTCAGGGAGACATCCGGACCGTTGGATCAAGAATGAAGGGGCGCGATCGAAGCGTTTCTTATAAAGCGTTTTATTTGATTAAATCGTGGCCGTCCATCACGATCCGACGGCCACGACTTAATCGAAACGGTCCATCGTGGACCGTTTCATCGTAACCGTCGATCAAAACGATCGGACGGTTACGCCCAAATTTAGTATAAATAGACATGTTCTTCACGATTCTAGCATCCGAGTTTGAGATTCAAGCAATTGACTGTCCAGACACCTCTCAATCTTGTTTCTCTTGAGTTCTTCCTCTTCCTCTTTCAATTCCGGATCCACGGAGGGGTAGAAGTCGAGATTTGGTGAGATATCGAGTGAAAAATCGGCGCTTGAATCTTGTCATCGCGTTCTTGGGTTTTTCGGCGATTAATCGGATTAATCGTGGCGATTTGATCGCAAAACAAGTTTAGTGGAAGCGGTTTTTCATTAGTTACCTCCCAATTATGTTTAATTTTAGTTTAGATTAGGATTTCACGTTCAATTTCATACAATTTCACTCAAAATCACGATTTCGCCGCTCCGAAATTTCTCTCCACTTCGAATCTTGATTTCTCCGCGAAATCAAGTCCAAATTGGACGATTTTTGATTCCGTGGAATCGATTTGAAGTCTACTTTCATAAAATACCATTTTCCCCAATTTCTACCATCAATTTCTCGTCCGATTTGACCACATTCTAAGAGATCTTCTGAAAATTCCTTAATTCCCTGTAGATTCGACCCATATTTACCATTATACCCTTGAATTCATGATTAATTCTCAAAATTGGTAAGTTTGGAATTATTTTTTGACGCGATACCGCTTGAAATTGACGACCTCGCGGTCTCGTCTCGTCAGTCGACTCCATAGTCTCCCACTTATTAGAGATAATAGTGGAGGTAGAGATAAAGGTAGAAGCTGTTCCCACTTATTTTCCTTTTTGTAACTTCTTATTTCTCTCTTTCTTTTGACTTTTCTCCTCTTTCTTTTCTTCTTTTTTTTTTAAGCATTTCAGAAGACTAGAATGATGATGTGGAGGAGTTTTAGGATTTCTGAAGAGAGTGTGTAGCAAATGAAGAGTAGTGAAGGTATAGGTACATGTGGGATGAAAAATGGAAGGTGAGATGGATATGTGAGTTCTCTTGGGAGTGTTCATCATCAAAAGCGAAGTTTAAAACAAAGTGGTGTAATACTTGACTGCTTTGGAAGAGATAAACTACATGCCTATAAGGAAAGATAGGTGCTACAAGAATTATGGATCATTGCACTCTTTAAAAGGGAAAGTCTAGAATCGAGAAATTCCTTATACTAAGCAGTTTTGGCTAATAATAGGTAAGGATGGAATTTTATTTTCTCTCAAATACTCTCCTTTTTAATCCCATAGCATTTCAACCTCTGATTACTCTTTTTTCCTTGGTGCCTGTTAGGTACCCAACCCCAAAGAAGTCAACCACTAAGTCTAATCCATGGTTTCTCTAGATCATTTGGCTTTATTACTCAAAATGTAGTCATATGGGCTATGAGGCCCTCACTTCTACATCTCTAGTAGGTCAGATCTCTAGATGAAAAGACTTCTAAGGTGGGGTAGATTAGATCAAAATTTTGAAAAATAGGAGTTTTTAGAAGGTAGAATTTTAAAATTTTTGAAAATGGTGGAGCTTTTTCAAATCCTTACCCCCCCAACTAGAATGTTTCATTGCCCTCAATGAGAACTACATGCTCATATGAAAAACCCATCGAATCATGGCATGAAAACAATATAAAAGTGTGGCGAGATAGATTTAGAAAGGCTCATTATTTGTGATGCTTGTGGGATTTCCAGTGCAGGTGCGCCCTTTCCTAATGTAGTTCTCTGAGATATATAAAAACTGAAATAAAAACATAAAACTAAGATGTAAGATAATCTTGGGGTGCCTCCCAAGAGCGCTAAGTTTAACGTCTTCAGCCAGACTAAACAAAAAAAATATAACCTATGACTAATGATGGGTCGAGGGTGATACCGTCACGTCCTCGAGTGCTCGGGAAGATGCAAGTTACGTTATCTGCTGGTGCGGGTGGCTCTGAGGTCAGGTACGGCTTGAGACGATGTTCATTTACCTTGAATTGTCAACCGTTTTTAGGGTCGGAGATGAGTACCGCTCCACCGTCGAACAATTCCTGAACCACATAGGGACCATCCCATCTGAAGCGCAGCTTTCCAGGGAAGAGCTTGAGGCACGAGTTGTAGAGCCAGACCTTGTCGTTGACTTGGAATGATCGTCGTCGGATGTGTCGTCGTGGAAGGCCTTAGTCTTTTCCTTGCAAATTGCTGCGTTCTCGTACGCATCGTGCCTCAACTCTTGTAACTCTTGGAGCTAAAGAAGTCGTTCTTTCCCTACTTTGTCCAGTGCGAGGTTGAGCTTTTTGATAGCCCAGTAGGCTGGGTGCTCTAGCTCAACCGCAAGGTGGCAGGCTTTCCCGAAGATGAGCCGGAAGGGAGACATCCCAATGGGTGTCTTGTATGCCATCCGGTATGCCCATAGTGCGTCATTGGGAAGCTTGTGTGCCCAATCCTTCCCATCTGGACGAATTATCTTTTTGAGTATAGTTTTGACTTCTCGATTACTTACCTCTACTTGCCCATTCGCCTGGGGGTGGTATGGCGTGGTGATGCGGTGGTGTACTCCGTACTTCTTCAACAGTGCCCGGAAGTGAGAGTTGTTGAAGTGTGAGCCGCCGCCGCTTATGATGGCCCTCGGACAACCGTATCGAGCGAAGATACATCGTGTGATGAATCGCAGAACCTCTCGATGATTGTTTGTCCTAGTAGGGATTGCCTAGACCCACTTGGACACATAGTCCACTGCCACCAATATGTACTCTTTCCCGTCAGAAGGTGGGAAAGGTCTCATGAAATCTATCCCCCAAAGGTCGAAGATTTCTACCTCAAGGATCGGCCGCATTGGCATCTCATCTCGCGTGGAGATGTTTATTGCCGCTTGACATTGTAGGCACTCGGTGTAGAAACGATGGGTGTCCTTGAAGATGGAGGGCCAGTAGAAGCCGCTCTGCAGGATCTTGTCCGCAGTCTTTCATGTCGCGAAGTGTCCTCCGCATGTCGATGAGTGACACATCGCCAGTATGTCTCCTTGCTCCTCCTCTGGTACGTATCGTCAGATAATCTGGTCGTATCCTAGGTGGATTAGAAGTGGTTCTTCCCAAAAATAGTACTTAAGCTCATGGAATAACTTATCTTTTTGATGTCGGTTCCAGTGCTCCGGGATCGATACAGTGACGATGAAGTTGACAATGTACCAGGGGGTGTGACTCGAGATGGCGAGGAGATGCTCATCTGGAAATGTATCTTCGATGTCCTCTCCTCCCGAGATGTGGAGACGCGATAAGTGGTCCGCTACCAAGTTTTCGCTGCCCTTCTTGTCTTTTATCTCTAAGTCAAATTCTTGAAGGATCAGCACCCATCGTATCTGTCGTGGTTTGGCCTCTTTCTTGGAAAGCAAGTACTTCAGGGTCGCATGATCAGTGTAGATGATGATCTTGCTCCCCAAGATGTAAGGCAGGAACTTCTCAAGAGCGTAGACCACCGCCAAAAGCTCTTTCTCTATAGTCGTGTAATTAATTTGAGCTTCAATGAGGGTCTTACTTGCATAGCAGATGGTCGTTGGCTTCTTGTCAAGTCGTTGCCCCAAGACCGCTCCCACCGCGTAGTCCGAAGCATCGCACATGATCTCGAAGGGTAAGTCCCAATTAGGACTTTGTAGAATCGGTGCCTCAATCAGTGCTTGCTTCAGCATCGTAAATGCGCGCTTCCCTTCTTCATTGATGATGAAGTCCTTGTCTTTGCAAAGAAGGGTGGTGAGGGGCTTGGAGACTTTCACGAAGTCCTGGATGAATCTCCGATAGAAGCCGACATGCCTGAGAAAGCTCATCAAATCTTTAACTGGTACTTGGTAGAGGGAGGTTTTGGATGACATCTATCTTGGCCTTGTCCACTTCTAAGCCTTTGCCCAAGACGATATGCACGAACACTACTCCCTCTCGTACCATGAAGTGGGATTTCTCCCAGCTAAGTACCAGTTGTTTCTTGACGCATACCTCCAGTATCTTCGTCAAGTGAGCAAGACAACTTTCGAAGTCATTTCCAAAGATGGAGAAATTATCCACGAAGACTTCTAGGCTATCGCCAAGAAATTCAGATAAGATAGCATCATACATCGTTGGAAGGTCGCGGGGGCATTGCACAGTTCGAATGGCATGCGTCTGAAGGTGAAGGTTCCAAAAGGACATGTGAACGTCATCTTCTCTTGATCGTCGGGGTGGATAGCAATCTGATTGTAGCCCGAATATCCATCAAGGAAGCAGAAGTAGTTCGATCCTGCCAGTTGGTCCAGGATTTGGTCGATGAACGGTAGCGAGAAGTGGTCCTTCTTGGTTGTGGAGTTCAGCTTTTGGTAGTCGATGCAAACTCTCCACTTCGTCGGTAGGCGCGTCTAGATTTCCTCGCCCTTCTTGTTCGTCGTGACCGTTACTCCGGCTTTCTTCAGAACAACATGTACCGGACTCACCCATTGGCTGTCGGATATGGGGTAGATGATTTCTGCGGTGGGCCATTTAAGAATCTCTTCCTTTTATGGCCTCTCATACCCTCAGTTTGAGTCATCTCTGGGCTGCACTGACGGGTCTCGACTCATCCTCTAGGAAGATGTGATGAGTACATGGTGAAGGGTCCAACCCTTTTAGGTCCGTCAGGGTCCATCCGATGGCTCCTTTATTTTTCCTTAGCACCTCCAGTAATTGTTCTTCTTGCTTCATGTCCAGCTTGGATGAAATTATTACTGACTTTGCTTTCTCTTCATCAAGGAAGGCATACTTGAGTGTAGATGGGAGAGTTTTGAGCTCCAAAGTTGGCTCGTACATAGGAAGCTCCTCATATCGTGCTTCCTCGTTGATTGGGGCTTGGCTCAGCTAGATGATTGCGTAGCTAGGAAGGGTGGTCCTAAGATAATTGGGGCTTGGCTCAGCTCCTTAGTCATTGATAATATGCAGTCTTAACATGATAAAACATGATTATTAATGCAAATTAAGGCATAAAACATTCCATTTATATGCATATTATCATACTTTGAGTGCATTTCTATCATTCTATGCAATTTTATGTTTTAATCTCAAAATGCATTAATTTAGGGTTAATTATGATGAATTAAAGATTAAAGATTTTATAACCCATCTTTACTTGAGATTATAAGTGGTTTTTAAAGATAAATAATGAGAGAAATCATTTTTTATAAACATTCATTTAATTTTCTAAAGTTAAAATCTTAAAGAAATGAATGTATTTTTGAAATAAGAATTAAATATCTTGTTATTTAAAATAATTTGACTTTTTATAATGATAGATAATTAAATTTCAGATCAAATGAAAGAAATTTGGATTAATTTGGAGTTGTATTTTGAAAGATATGATTTTTACAATTTTTAGGGATTTTTTTGGATTTTTCTAATTTTATTTTCGATTTAAAACATTTAAAATAAATTAAAAAAATGACAAAAAGGTTTTCAGTTTTTCGCGCGGGTTCCACGTGGATGCGATGTGGCACTTAGGGCCACGTGGCAGCGCCACGTGGGCCCACGCGGCGCCTACGCGGGGTGTATAATTATATTTATTATTCATATAGCATATACTTTATATAAATGGGTTTTCAGCCTTCCGTAGACCGGAAGGGTATTCACCCCATAGGTTCGTCGGGTATTATAAACCCGACCGTTATCTCTAATATTTTTCGTGTGGGACTAAAGTCCCACACAGTCTATTTGAATGCAGGTGACATGGCATTAATTGGAGCGATGGATCGCGATCGGAGGACGCCAATCGGGTGGACGCGCGGACCACCGGATTTGATCAAAGCACGTGCCAAATAAAAGGAATTATAACGGTCAGATTGGAGGCGACATGGCGGCATCACACGCCTTGATCGAGTGGACGCGCGGTCCACACATCGCAGATCAAACACGTGCGCCTTAATACAGAGTTATGACGGCCAAGATTTAATCTTGGGGGCAGCATCTGACGCGTCGGATCAAGATCCAACGGCGGAGATTTAAAGCGTTTTATAACGCCTCTTTTAAAGGCTTCATCAAGACCGCCGGATCACGATCTAACGGTTACGAATCGACGCGTTTTTAAAACGCATATCTTGTGGAACATCCTGGCGCTCCATCCGCGATCTAACGGTCGCGATTTAACCTTACCTTTTCGTATTGATGCGTTTAATCCCGACCATTGATGCGGATTTAACGCATCAATCGGACGGTTTCGCCCATTTCGCCCTATAAAACGAAGAGTTCTTCGTCGTTTGTAAGCATTCGAGGAAGATTTCACCTAATCGACCTATCTACATGCATCTTCTCTTGAATCTCTCGCTTGTAATCGCTTCTAGACTCGAAATCGCGTCCACGGAGTGTTTATAAGTGAGATTTCGTCGATCGAGCGAGGAGAATTTGTCTCTTGAACACCGATGTTCACGATTGAATTCGCGGAATGAATAGCTGTCGATCCGGCGATCAATTGGAATGATTTGATCGTTATCTCGGGTTAGAAAACAAGTTATTCCTCTTATCTATCGTCATGTATCATGAATTTTAGGTTTAGGATTTCAATTTAGTTCAATTTCATTTTTAATTTTAATTTGTGGTCTTCGCGATTCCAAAAATTTCCTCCCACTTCCATCTTTGATTTCTCCGTGATTACCAATCCAAATCGAGTGATTTTTTATTCCACGGATAGATCTTTGAGTTATCTTTCTAAAAATACCATTTTCCCTAATTTCTCACCTCAATTCATAGTCCAATTTGACCAAATTCCAAAAGATCTCTCAAAAATACCTTAATTCCCTATGGATTCGACCCTTATTTACCATTATATCCTTCAATTCGTTATAAATTCCCAAAATTGGTAAGTTAGGTTTAATTTTTGACACGAGGCCGTGTGAAATCAACGACCTCGCGGTTTCATCTCGTCAGTCATTTTCATGTCAACCACTAAGAAGTCTACCGGGAAATAACATTCTTCTATCCTTACGATGAGATCTTCTACTAGTCCATGGGGTTTTCTAACTTATCCATCGGCTAAGCATAGTTCTACTAGGAAGGATTGTAGCTCCCCTCCATGATGACAGTCGAATACAGCTTTAGGGAGGATGTTTATACTAGCTCCTGTATCTAGTAGGGATCTAGTGAAGGACATTCCTCCTATTTCACTCGTGATCATGGGTGCTCCCGGATCTCTCTTTTTTACGGGTAAGGAATTCATCATGATGGAGCTTACCGTCTCACTAAGTTGGATCCTTTTAGGGTTTCTATGGGGAGTACATATACCTTTTAGGAATTTGGCATAGGAAGGAATATGTTTGATGGCATCTATTAAAGGAATAGTTATCCTTACCTTTTTAAAGGCGTCTAGTAAGTTGTCATCGGTTTCACTATTCTCAGCTTTTGGTCTATTAAGGGCTTGAGGATAAGGCACAGGGGGCTTGTATTTTTCAGGGTTAGGTTCAGCCGTAACTTGTTCTTCCTCGTCCTCCGAGTCACTGTCTTGCTCGACGATAATTGGCGTTTCTTTTTCTTCATTTTGGCCTTGGTGGAAAGGGTGATCCTTGTATGGATCCGGCAGAGCTTTTCCACTTCCAAGGCCTTGATATGGCCAATGTTGTTTCTACGGCTTCCTCGTCGATGTGTACACGGTTGATGTTGTGTGTCTGGGTCGACGAGGCTCCTTGATTCCTTAGAGTTTCCGTGGCCTGCGAGGGTAATTGGTCAGTAAAAGTTACTTGCTTACCCTTTTTATCTGACGTAGGTTGGACGTTCGTCATGATGAAGTCTTGAATTTCGTCCAGCGTGAGTTCATCCTCGTCATTTGCTCCATTAGTTGCGAGATCGCGCCGAGGATCGGGTCGGATGCCAGCGTGGTCTGGCGTGGAGTTTGCGTGTATGCTTGTGGTTGAGTCGGCGGGATGAACGACGACTTTCTTTTGATTAGGGTACTTTTGCTGACCGTTATATTGTGGAGGATAGGGTTGATCGTTGTTCCTCATATATCCATTATTCTGCAAAGAATTGTTAAAAACAGGGGTATTATATTGGTTAGGATAATTACCTGGATAATTGGGTCGTCCTTGTTGACTTGGTCCTCCCGATGGACCTTATCTATAAATGCCTTGCCCTTGGATTGCTATCACGGGGCAATCTAATTCGACATGGTCGAATCTTGAGCAAGTTGCGCATGGTGGCGCTTCTTGGAGTGAGACGGGGGCGAGTCCTTCGGAACCGTTGCGGATATTGAGTCAATCCAGTAGTAAGTTGATAACATGCAATCTTAACATGATAAAACATGATTATTAATGCAAATTAAGGCATAAAACATTCCATTTGTATGCATGTTATCATACTTTGAGTGCATTTCTATCATTTCATGCAATTTTATGTTATAATCTCAAAATGCTTTCATTTAGGGTTAATTATTATGAATTAAAGATTAAATATTTTATAACCTATCTTTACTTGAGATTAGAAGTAGTTTTTAAAGTTAAATAATAAGAGAAATCATTTCTATGAACATTCATTTAATTTTCTAAAGTTAAAATATTAAAGGAATGAACGTATTTTTGAAATAAGAATTAAATCTCTTGTTATTTAAATAATTTGACTTTTTAGAATGATAAATAATTAAATTTCAGATCAAATGAAAAAAATTTGGATTAATTTGGAGTTATATTTTGAAAGTTATGAATTTTCTAATTTTTAGGAAATTTTCTGGAATTTTCTGAATTTATTTTCGATTTAAATCTATTAAAAACAATTAAAAAAAAGATGAAAAAGGGGGTTGATTTTTGCGCGGGTCCCACATGGGTGCGACGTGGCACGCAAGACCACGTGGCAGAGCCACGCAGGCCCACGCGAGCGCCTACGTGGCGCGGAGGTGACACGTGGGTGATATTCATATTTATCGTGATATACAAGTTTTATAATATATATAGGTCTTTCAACTATCGGAAGACAAATTATTAACCCTCACATCCGCCTCATGTTTTAAATCGAATAGTTTCTTTTATTTTCACTATGTGGGACTATGTTCCACGTTTATTCTCTTGTTTCAGGCGACGTGGCGGCATCACAAACGTGGGATGAGATCTAGGCAAACATCGCGCATCGATCACATGCGCCCGAGTCCACGGATCATCAGATAGCACACGTGCATTTAAACAAGAGTTATAACGGCTCAGATTCAACGCCTGGAAACGCATCAGGAGCGTTGGATCGCGATCCAACCGGCGCAATTTGATGTGTTCAATAACACATAAAATGCACCGCTTCATCGGAGCATCCATCCGCGATCCAACGATGGAGATTTATTCATAACGCTTCATCCGGATAAGTTTAATCCGGACCGTTGATGGATTAAATGCATCCATCGGACAGTTACGCTCAATTAGCCTATAAATTGAGGCTTTCTTCGATTTTGTAAGATATTCTCGGATGATTTTCGCTCAATTGACCCATCTATACACATCTATCCTTGAATCTCTCATTTCTAATCTCTTCTAGACTCGATTCTGCATCCACGGAGTGATTAAAAGTGAGATTTCGTCGATCGATCAAGGAGAATTTGTCTCTTGAACACCGATGTTCGCGTTTGAAATCTTGGAATGAATAGCCGTCGATCCGGCGATCAATTGGATCGTTTTGATCGCTATCTCGGGTTAGAAAACAAGTTTTCCCTCTAATCTATCGTCATCTATCATCAATTTTTAGTTTAGGATCGTAATTTAGTTTAATTTCATCGTTAATTTCGGTTTATGTTCTTCCGATTTTCAGAAATATCATCTCACTTCGCTCTTTGATTTCTCCGCGATTACTAATCCAAATCGAGTGATTTTTGATTCTATGGATACATCTTTGAGTTATCTTTCTAAATCTACCATTTTCCCTAATTTCTCACCTCAATTCATTGTCCAATTTGATCAATTTCTAAAAGATCTCTCGAAAATACCTTAATTCCCTGTGGATTCGACCCTTATTTACCATTATACCCCTCTATTTGTTATTAAATCCTTAAATTGGTAAATTCGGAAATATTTTTGACACGAGACCGTGTGAAATCGACGACCTCACGGTCCCGTCTTGTCATAAGTTCTGGACTTCCGCCATTTTGTCGATTCTTTCGAGGAGCATCCCCGTCTCCGCTGATTTGGCGTCGATAGCTTTTGGCATTGCACATCTTCCAAATGGTTTCGCCACATTATGGTGACTATTTTCCGCCACCGTTTCGATTAGTTCCATCGCGTCGTCTTCGTATTTGCTCATGAAGGTGCCGTCGCTAGTTGCATCCAAAAGATATCTATCTTGCGGGCCTAACCCGTCGTAAAATATTTGTGTTAATTTGTGGTTAGACACTCCATGGTATGCACACTCCCTCGTAAGATCTCTTAATCGTTCCCAGGCCTTGTGGAAGGTTTCACTTGAGCCTTGGGTAAAATCTCGGATGGCTTTTCGGTCGGAGGTGGTTTTTCCTACAGAATAGTATTTTCTTAAAAACTCTTCCTCCATCTCGGTTCAACTAGTAAATTCTTTCCCTAATTTCAAAAACCAATCTTTGGCTCTATCTCTAAGGGTAGCGGGAAAGAGTTTCATCTTCATCGTGTCGGTGGGGACATTTTGAACGTGATTTATTTCACAAACTTGGGAAAGCTCATCTACATGTCTATATGGATCTTCGGAAGGCTTACCATGGAAGATAGGAAGCATACTCATAACATGGAAACCTATTCTAAAATTTGCCCCTCTTCCTAGGGGTGCATGAATAATCGAATTTGGTCTTGATTTCGCGCAAAAATTGAAGATCGAAGTGGGAAGAAATTTCTGGACTTTGAAATCATGATTTTAACTAAAATTAACCAAAATTAAACTTCAATTCCTAATCTAAATTGAAATCAAACATAAATGGATGAAAGATTAGCAAAAACCGCTTCCACTAACCACAAATAGCGATCGGATTAACGCAATTAACCCAATTAATCATCAAAAATACCGAAGAACGCGATCGTGAGTTCAAGCGTCAATTTCTACTCGATCTGCACGGCCAAATCTCCATCTCAAATGCTCCGGAGGTGCGGAAATGAGTGTAGAACAAAATGGGATCAAGATCAATTTGACTGATTTCTAACTCGAATGCTTAGAAAGTCCGAAGAACATCTCTATTTATACACTTTTTGGGTGTAACCGTCCGATCGAAACGATCGACGGTTACGATGGAACGGTCCATCGTGGACCGTTTTAATTAAGTCACCACCATCGGATCTTGATGGACGGTCCGGATGAATCGCGCAAATGGGCGTTAGAAAACGCGTGAGTTTTCGCCCCTTACATCGCGATCCGACGGTCCAAATGTGTAGCGCGCGATTTAATCAGGACCGTTATAATCCCCTTAATTAGCCACGTGTGCGTGATGCGATCCGATGGACCGCGAGCGCACCCGATCGACGCGCTTCGATCGCGCTTCCTCCGATCCAACGCTTCTCCGTCAGCCACGTCACCTGCAATCTTAAAAACCGTGTGGAACTTAGTCCCACACGGAGAAAATTAAAAGAAAGAATCGGGTTTATATCATGCAGCGGTTTAGAGGGTTGATAATTCTCTTCCGATAATCGGAAGACTATATATATTATAACCACTATATATGTAAATATAAATAATGCGTCACATCGTGGGCCCGCGTGGCGCTGCCACGTGGCCTTGCGTGCCACGTCGCATCAACGTGGGTCCCGCGCGAAATAAAAACGCATTTTTTGCATTTATTTAATTCATTTTTAACATTAAAATCGTAAAATTAATTCAGAAAAATCTGGAAAAATCCCTAAAAATTAGAAAATTCATAACTTTTAAAATATAACTCCAAATTTCTTTCATTTGATCCAAAATTTAATTATCTATCATTCTAAAAAGTCAAAATTAATAAATAATGAGATTTTTAATTTTCATTTCAAAAATACATTTATTTTTTAAGGATTTTAACTTAAGAAAGTATAAATAAATGTTTATAAAACATTTTCTCTCATTATTTTAACTTTAAAAACCTCTATAATCTCAAGTAAAGATGAGTTATGAAGTATTTGTCTTTTAAATCATCATATTTAACCCCAATTTAAAGTATTTTTGAGATTATAATTACTTTTTCATGGAATGATAGAAAAATACACATAAGTATGATAACATGCATGGAAATGAAATTATTTATGCCTTAATATGCATCAATAATCATGTTTTATCATGTTAATATAACATGTTATCAAAGTCCACCAGGGGCGTTTAATCTCAGCTGTTATAACTCCTTAGATGAACGACTGAGATTAAATTATTTTAAAATGAAACGGCATCCAGTCAGATGTCGCCGCATGCATCCCGTCATGCCACATCACATGCGCATAAAAAGAAAGAAAAATAGACCAACATGACAAAAATTGTGGTGAAATTCCTGTAAGGTGCATAAGGCATGCTTAGTGGGTTTTGCTTATATCCTGAAAAGGATGCTTAACCCACTAATCACACAAGCGTGCACACACATACACATGCGCTCGCATGTGTGCGCCACGTGATGGGTGCGTAGGTTGTCACGTGGTGACATGTAAGCACACTTCGCCATGTCAGCTGCCACATTAGTGCGCTAAACTAATTTTTTTTATTCTTTTAAATAAAAGTAAACTCAATAATAAAATTAAAAATTTATAAAAAAATTCTAAAAAAATCCTGTAAAATTAAAAAATTCATAACTTTAAAAATATCTTCCAAATTAATCTAATTTTTTTTTGTTTGATCAAAAAATAAATAATCTATCATTCTAAAAAGTCAAATTTAATTGATTATAAGAGAATAATTTTTTATTTCAAAGATACACTCATTTCTTTTAGAAAATAAAACAAGAAAATGAATGAGTGTATAAAAATATTTTTTCTTATTATTTAACATTAAAACCCAATTATAATCTCAAATATTTGTCTTTAATTATTTATGATTATCCCTAAAAATATAACATTTTGAGAATATAACTTATATTTTCATAGAATGATAGATATGCACTCAAAATATGATAACATGCATAAAAATGAAATTTTTTATGCCTTAATGTGTATTAATAATAATTAAATTAAATGTAAAGATTGTATGTTATCAGGCCCAATTTTCAACTAATCTTTCTATGAATTGTATGGATTTGTCAATGTATGTTTGTATGAAGGTGTTGCCACTAGCAATATCTACCATATTTCTCTCATTATTATTCAAGCCCTTGTAGAATGTTTGGACAAACTCCTAAGAAGGAATCCCATGAAGAGGAAATCTCCTAGTCAAGGCCATAGACCTCTCCGAGGCCTCACTTAAATTGTGATTCCCTTGGATAAATTCCCTAATTTCTCTCCTAAGGGTATTTTTTTGTCAAAAAAAGTATAACTTTCTTAAGAAATACTTCTCTATCTCACTCCATTAAGTAAACTTTGGTACTAATACTTTAAATTAGTCTTTGGCCTTATCTTTCAATTCTAGAAGAAATATTCTCATTTAAAGATGCTCTTGGGACACTCTGGGATATTTATATATACATCCATACATCCATAAATGATTATTAAAATCATTTAATAATCATTAAGATGTATGGATGTATAGATGGATGTATGGATGTATTAAAGATTCTAATTCTTAAAATCATTTTTTTCAAGATTGATTGTTTGATCCAAGGGTATGAATGGATAGAGGGTTAAAAGATGAATCTAGAAATAAAATTTCAGCTCAAAACTCCATCTAGATCATGAGATATTATGATTTTAATTTAGAGAAATCCTAGTCTTTGATTTATATAGTGCATAGTGGTATTTGTGAAAATTTCTGACTTCAAAATTTTATATAAATCAGAGGAGCATTTTTGTAAATTTTCACTTTAAAAATCAGAGGGGCATTTCTATAAATTTTTACTTAAAAAATCAGAGGGTCATTTCTATAAATTTCTATTTAAAAAATCGGAGTGACATTTTCGTAACTATGCTCAAAATCTGAAAAGTCCCTAAAAATTAATAAAAAATTCCAAAAAAATCTATAAACTTAGAAATTGAATATCTCACAAAATACAACTCTTTTGTTCACCAAATTTTCTCCATTGGATCAAGAACTTAATCATCTATCTTTTCATCCAAAAAAAAATCTAAAATCATGAGAAAAAATTAAGGTCTCATTTTTTTAAAAAAATTAAGTTTGGTCCAACCTCCTTTAAAATAAAGAGGTTGACCTAATATTTACTATAAATCAATTTTGGATCATCATTAAAACCTTATGATGATCCCTCTACAAAATCCAAACCTTGTTTACCATATTTTATTCGAATATGGTTGGCTTGGTGTTCAAATTTATTGGAGAGTTGTTTCCTCTTTCCTCTTATCGCCATTCATATTTATGTTTCCCTAATTGCATACCTATGTCCTTACATCCACATAACTCATAGAAAATGTAAGAATTCAACCACTTGACTTTGAAAGAGTCAAATGGAGTTAGTCTCATAATAAAATTAATTGAAAAGAATGGTGCACGATAGGACATATCTATTTTTTTCAACCAAATTAGCACTAAATAGATGCAAGTTGAGAATATGAGTGGAATGAAATGATGAATGCAAAAATATCATAAAAACATGATAACATGCATTATATTACCAAGAATTATGTGTTAAAACCCATTTATAATAATGAAAATGAATGCATCAATGACACATTATCACCCACTAATCCTCTATCCACATAACAAATAAAATGGTGAGACATGGAGAATTTTTTAGCCTCACAATCAGAGACCTAATGAAAATCAATGGTTGCCAAAAAAAATCAAACAATTTTTAGGGAAAAATTGACGGCCACAAATGTTCCAATTGAAATAATGATATCTCATGATCGTGAAAGAGTTAGGGCCAAAAATTTTGTCGGCGTCATCTTCATTTCATGTTATTTATCTCCATAATGACTAAGTTAAATTTTGAGGCTAAAAATTAGATTTTTTTTAATGTTTTCATTGGTAGCTGTTAGCATTGGCTGGGCAAAGGGAAGAGAGCACTAATAAATCATTCTTCATATATCGCACATCATTTTTAGTGAGTTTCTTCTCTCTTCAATTCATTCCTTGTGTTGGATGCAAGTTGCCTAGTCCAGGCCAAATGTATTGGCTCTCCAAGGAGTGGTTGAATGGAGAGCATTGCTAGGGTGACTTTTTTTATTGCAAACCTTTAGATCTTGGTTTATTTATTTCAATTTATTACATTCTCTTAATCATTTTCATCCATATTCTCACATTGTAACCCCTTAATCACCATTCCACCATCTAACCAAGAGTATTTGATCTTGGAAAGGAGATCCGAAGTGTTTGAGTGGATCATCACATATTTGCAAGTGTTTCTTTTCTTTTCATTGACCCTTTCCACTTTCATAATCTAGAAGTACCAAAATTATTCTTTCATTTCACTCTTTTAACTGTACTCCCTATAAATTCAACCTTGACTCAATCTTATTTTAAGATCAAATTAGAAGAGCTGAGTATAATTTTTGATACGTGAACTTAGGTTTTCAGTGATCATGATTTTACGCTCATCAATCAGCCTTACATCTTGGGCATTAGAGATGCTACCTGGAAGCCTAGTGACCATACAAGCTTCCCCCTACATCTGAAGTAATAAACATGCAACCAAAATTTAGGGAATCGACATGATTACCTTCCTCTACCTGTCTCACTGACGCCTTTCACCCCTCTACTTGGTACCTGATGAGGGGATACATGTCCCCATATTCTAGCAAGTATGCACATTCCCCTCCAACACACCCCCCACCACCCACCCCCTGGCCTGCCATAAGTCAATACTTTAGGTTCTCATGTGTTTGGAGTAGTCCCCGGTCGTCGTCACCACCACATTAAAACTTTAGGCACTTTAGGTATAAATATAAGATTTAATATAATAACATGAATAATCAGAGTATTTTTTTGCCTTTGTATAAAGCTTATTGATAAAATGCATTTATAACTTAAATTCTTATCCTAATTAACTCATATTCATGCTTATTTTATGAGAATATGATGCATGTTATCATACTTTTTAGGAATTTTCTCCATTGGTATGTCATTTCACTAAAGTCGATATTTATGCATAAATTAGGGATAATTTCATGCTTAATAGATGATTAGTCTTCTTTTAAGTTTAAATTAATAGAAGTTAATCTCTTTTATTGACTGATTTTGATTTTAGTGCATGTTTTGAAGGATAATTTCAAGATGAATTTATGATTTAGAATATTTATTAAGAAATAAGTTAAGTAAATTCTAATTCATCTTGATTTCCTCTTTGAAAATATATTTTAAATGACATGATGTTAAAAAGGAAGAAATTTGTGATCCAATGGAGAAAATTTGGATTAAAAAGGAGTTCTACATTTAAAGTTACGAATTTCTGAGTTTAATTTTTCGTGATCGGAGCGCACCGATCGAGTGGACACGTGGTCCACGGATTAAATCAAGATCACGTGCGCTTTTAAAAGTTATAACGGCTCAGATTTCGTTGACGTGGCAGAAGCGGAGGCGTCGGATCGAGATGACGCAACGATCCAGTGCGTTGATCGCGTGAGCGCGGTCCACGGATCAAGATCAGACGCACGTGCTAAATAGAGTTATTATAACGGTTCTGATCGACGCGACGTGGCGGCATCACGCGCGCCAATCAGATGGAGCCGAGGACCATCAGAGATCATCAAGACCACGTGCGTTTTTCCAGGCTTTATAACGGCCGAGATGCATCCACGCGGACCGCATCTCAGCTGCTAGATCGCGATCCAACGAGCGCCGTTTCTAGGCGTTTTTATAACGCCTCACACGTGGCTTAATCTGGAGCGCCCATCAACAATCCGACGGCCACGATCTATTCGTAACGTTTCGAATTGATGCGTTTAATCTCGGCCGTTGATGCGGATTAAACGCATCAATCGAACGGTTACGCTTTTTCGCCCCTATAAATCGACGAGTTCTTCGTCGTTCCATGTATTCGAGTGAGATTTCAATGAAATTGACTCGTCTAGACACCTTTCTCACTCGTTTCTCTCGAGTTCTTCCTCCTCCTCTCTCAATTCCGCATCCATGGAGGGGTAGAAGTCGAGATTTGGTGGAAAAATCGAGGGAGAAATCGACGCTTGAAGCTCGGCGTGACGATTTTTGACGATTTTGGTGATTAATCGGCTTAATCACCTCGTTTTGATCGCTAAACGGGTTTAGTGGAAGCGGTTTTTACCTCAATTATCCTCCTATTATCTTTAATTTTTCGTTTAGATTAGGTTTTAGATTTCAATTTCATAGAATTTCATCCAAAATCACGATTTCAACGTCCGAAAATTTCTCTCCACTTCAAATTTCGATTTCTCCGCGAAATTAAGTCCAAATTCATCGATTCTTGATTCCGTGGAATCGATTTGAAGTCTTCTTTCCAAAAACACCATTTTCCCTAATTTCTCACCTCAATTCCTCGTCCAATTTGACCAAATTCTAAAAGATATCTTGAAAATACCTAAATTCCCTGTGGATTCGACCCGTATTTACCATTATACCCCTCAATTCTCTCTTAATTCCCCAAATTGGTAAGTTCGGTATTATTTTTGACACGAGACCGTGTGAAATCGACGACCTCGCGGTCTCGTCCCGTCAGACCACCGCGCGGGTGTGACGCGGCGCTAAGGCCACGTGGCAGAGCTGTAGGCGGCCCATGCGAGGCGCAGGTGGCGCACAGGACGCGGACACGTGGCAGGAGGCCACGCGAACGCCCGTGTGGGGCGCCACGTGGCAAGGGGGGTCGGCACATGGAGGGCCCACGGGTTAGTGGGCCCTGGTTAGAAGTTTGGGGCGGTAACGCAAATGCGTTACCGCGCCCCGATATTTAAGCATGATTTTTTCCGGTTTTTCTTCCGTGTAGGACTATGTTCCCACACGGTTCTTACCTTTGCAGGACACGTGGCGGCAAGGCAGACCTCCGATGAACGGGCTTCGATTGAGATGCATCGATGTGGTGGACAAGGAGTCCACCCGATCTCCATCAAGAACACGTGCTAAAACAAGGAGTAAGTGAAACTCGATCCAAAAATCATGAATTCTATATCAATAAATTCCATTTTCTCTCTAGTTTCCAAATATATAATTTTCTAATCTTCTGACACTGTTTGATTATCTGATTTTACATAACACCTACTATTGGTCAAAGTCAACGCTTTGACTTTGACTTTTGACTTTTCTCTGTCAAACCCGAGAAATAGATTCTTAAAACTTCTTATTTAGCTTATTTATATCATTTCTATTCATCACATCTTATTTTTACTTCTTTACAACCCCTTTAAACCTAAGTTTGACCAAGTCAACTCTGCAATTAAAGTCAACCCCTGCTCTCGTGGATCGACCCGATACTTACACATTACTTGATTTTATATCTTATCTTTGTGAGATTGGTTTTATAAATTTTGTTTGACCTACGTTTCTGTGTTTTAACAACGCACAAAAACGCTTCGTCACTTATACCACAGAAAAATGTCAAGACCAAATTACTCGAGGTTGACAAATTCGTGACATGTCATGCCTTGTCAGGTTTTCATGCACCATGCTTTTGGTTGAGAGCCTTACACATCCCCATTCACACGTGCACACGCATACGTACCAACACAATCACTCGCATACGGACGCATGCACACACATACCCAACTTTTTGGGGGTGCATTCACGTACTTGTGAGCACATGCTACGGATAGCCAATCTAGATTGATTTGACATCACTCCCAATTCCATCGACATCCATACTCATTCTATGGCCAATCTTGGCTTCATATTACTGCCAATGGTCAGAAATTGACTTCGTTGATCTAGATTACGAAAAAGATGATTAATTGATCCAGTCAATGATCAAGATTGACATGCCCTTTATGATTAGCAAAATTTATAATCGCATCACTAGATTGAGAGGCCAAAAATCCATTTTTCCCTTCCCCAAGACACACAAATGCAAACATGCATGCATACATAAATACATAAGTACAAAAAAATACATATATAAATGGATACAAACATACGTGCATATATAAATACATAAATGAATATTAACATCCACACATACACATATACATGAATACATAAATACATGAATACCTACATACATCTATACATATATGCATATATGCATATATACATACATATACTCATATATACATAGACACACTAATTTACATACATACCTACATGCATACATACATACCTACACGAATACATACATACCTACAAGATACACATATACCAACATACATGCAAACATACCTACATACATACATACATACATTCATACACACATACATACATACATACATCCATCTGTCCATCCACACATCCATCCATCCATTCATAAATGCATACATACATCCATACATCCATCCATACATACATACATCCATCCGTCCATCCACACATCCATCCATCCATCAATGCATACATACATCCATACATCCATCCATACATATATACATCCATCCACACATCCATCCATAAATACATACATACATCCATACATCTGTCCATCCATACATCCGTCCATCCATACATACACACGTCCATCCATCCACACATCCCTTCATCCATCCATACATACATACATATAGACGTATATATCTACATTCAAACATACATACATCCATCCATCCATTATTCCATCCATACATACACATACACACATATACATCCAGACATACATATATACATCCATCGACATTCCATCCATATACACACACACACACACACATACATCCATACATGCATACACACTTCCATACATCCATCCACATTCCATCCATACATACACACACATACATACATCCATACATCCATCTACCCATACATCCATCCATCCATCATTCCATACATCCAGCATTCCATCCATCCTTCCATCCATCCATCCATCCATCCTTCCATCCATCTATCCATACATCCATACATCCATCCATACATACATAAATCCATCCACACATCCATCCATCCATCCATCCATAAATGCATACATACATCCATACATCCATCCATCCATACATACATACATCCATCCATCCCTCCATCCACACATCCATCCATCCATCCATAAATGCATACATACATCCATACATCCATACATCCATCCATCCATCCATCCATCCATACATACATACATCCATCCGTCCATCCACACATCCATTCATCCATCAACACATACATACATATAGACGTATATATGTACAGGTATACATACAAACATCTATCCATTATTCCATCCATACATGCACATACACACACATACATCCAGACATACATACATCCATCAACATTCCATCCATACATACACACACACACATCCATACGTACATACACACTTCCATACATCCATCCACATTCCATCCATACACACACACACACACACATACATCCATACATACATACATAATTCCATACATCCATCAACATTCCATCCATACATACACACACACACATACGTCCATACACCCATCTACCTGTACATCCATCCATTCATCATTCCATACATCCATCATTCCATCTATTCATTCATCCATTCATCCTTCCATGCATACTTGCATACATATGTACATACATATATACATACATATATACATACATACGACAAACATACATATATGTAAACTTACATACACACCAAAATTTACATACATATAAACTTACATACATCCATCCATCCATACATACATACATATATACATAAATCCATCTGTCCATCCACACATCCATTCATCCATCAATACATACATACATATAGGCGTATATATATACATGCATACATACAAACATCCATCCATTATTCCATCCATACATGCACATACACACACATACATCCAGACGTACATACATCCATCCACATTCCATCCATACATGCACATACACACACATACATCCAGACGTACATACATCCATCCACATTCCATCCATACATACACACACATACATACATCCATACATACATACACACTTTCATACATCCATCCACATTCCATCCATACACACACACACACACACACACATACATCCATCCATACATACATAATTCCATATATCCATCAACATTCCATCCATACATACACACACACACATACGTCCATACATCCATCTACATGTACATCCATCCATTCATCATTCCATACATCCATCATTCCATCTATTCATCCATCCATCCTTCCATGCATACATGCATTCATATGTACATACATATATACATACATATATACATACATACAGACAAACATACATACATGTAAACTTACATACACACTAAAATTTACATACATATAAACTTACATACGTCCATCCATCCATCCATCCATACATACATACATACATACATACATCCATCTGTCCATCCACACATCCATTCATCCATCTATACATACATACATACATACATATAGGCGTATATATATACATGCATACATACAAACATCCATCCATTATTCCATCCATACATGCACATACACACACATACATCCAGACGTACATACATCCATCCACATTCCATCCATACATACACACACACACATACATCCATACATACATACATACACACTTCCATACATCCATCCATGTTCCATCCACACACACACACACACACACACACACATACATCCATCCATACATACATAATTCCATACATCCATCCACATTACATCCATCCATACACACACACACATACATCCATCCATACATACATAACTCCATACATCCATCCACATTCCATCCATACACACACACACACACTCATACATCCATACATCCATCCATCCATCATTCCATACATCCATCATTCCATCCATTCATCCACCCATCCATCCTTCCATACATACATGCATTCATATGTACATATATATGTACATACATATATACATACATACAGACAAACATACATATACATAAACTTACATACACACCTAAAAAATTTTGTACATACATACATATATACAAACATATATATATATATATATATATACACACACACACACACATGTGCATACATGAATACCTACATACATACATACATACATTAATACATACATACATGCATGCATGTATACATACATAGATACTTACCTACATAATAACTAGATACATACATACATATAAACATAAATACATACATACATATATATATATATATATATATATATGTACTAACATACTTGCATACCTACATACTTACATAGATATATACATACCTGCATAAATACCTACATACCTACATACATGCATGCATAAACACACACATACATATATACATACATACATTATTTATACTTACATATATAGATGCATATAGGTTTATAGACATAGACACATACTTTATTTATACTAACGTATATAGTTGCATATATGTCTATAGACATACATACATAGATACATATACTTACCTACATACATACATACATTTGTACATAGACAGATACCTACATCCACACATGCCTAGATATATACATACATGCATACGTACATACATTTGTACATAGACACATACCTACATCCACACATACCTACATATATAGATATACATGCATACATACATACATACATACATATGTACATACTTACGAACATACATACATGCCTACATTCATATGAACATACCTCCATACATGGGTACATTTATACATACATATATACATATATACTTATGTATATACATACATGCATGTATGCATACATTCATACATACATGCATTCATATGTACATACATACATACATACATATATACATAAATATATTCATGCATACATTCATATGTACATACCGAAATACATTCATACATACATAGATGCATCCATGCATGGATGCATACATATAGTACATACATATATACACAAGTACATACATATATACATACATCAATACGGTCATACATACCTACATAAATACATACATACATAGGTATGTTGTGCATACATACATAAAAGACAGATACCAACATACATACATGCATACATACATGAGTATATACATACATACATACATACATATACACATAATAGATAGTAAATATATCCATACATGCATTCATATGAATGTATGTATGAACATATAAAGATACATACATACATACATACATACATACATATATACATACATGCATGCATACATACAAACATACAAATGTACTTACATATATCTATATATATACATACACACATACATCCATACATACAGACACAAATACATGCATACATCCATGCATACATCCACATTCCATCCATACATACACACACACACACATCCATACATACATACATCCATACATCCGTACATCCATCCATACATACACACACACATACATCCATACATACATCCATACGTCCATTATTCCATTCATGCATCCATACATCCATTATTCCATTCATCCTTCCATCCATCCTTCCATACATACATCCATCCATCCATCTATCTGTACATACATACATATGTATATACATATATACATACATACATACGTACGTACATATATACATATATAAGTCCACACATAGTAACATACAAACATACATACATACATGCATACATATATAAATACCTACATACATACCTATCATAGGTATATACATACATCTATTCGTACATACCTAAATCCAATCATACATGCACACATACATACATACCTACATAATACCTAGATATACACATACATATATAAGCACATGCTTAAAAATCAATATACAAAACATATATATATATATATATATATATATACACATGCACATACATACATATATATACATACATACATACATGCATAAATACATGCATACATGCATACATACCTACATACCTACATACATACCTACATACATACATACGTACATTCATACATACAAACATACATACTTGCCTACACAATACCGAGATACAAACATACATACATATCAACATCATATATATGTGTGTGTGTGTGTGTGTGTGTGTGTGTGTAATAACATACTTGCATACCTACATACTTACGTAGATACATACCTAGATAAATACCTACATACATGCATGCATACATACACACATACATATATACATACATACATCATTTATACTTACATAAATAAATGCATACATGTTTATAGACATACATACATAGATACATATACCTACCTACCTACATACATACATACATACATACATATATACATCCCTACATACATATATATATATATACATACATATATATATATATGTACATCCAAACAAACAAACATACATATATACATCCAAAAAAACATACATATATATATATACATCCAAAAAACATGAATATATATATATATATATATACATCCAAACATATATATACATATATATATATATATATATACATCAAAAAAAATATACATATATATACATCCAAACAGATATACATATATATATATATACATCCAAACAAACATACATATATATATACATCCAAACAAGCATACATACATTCATTTGTATATTGATAAATAACTATATTTCAAACATACCTACAGATATACATACATGCATACATACATACATTTGTACATAGACACATGCCTACATCCTCACATACCTACATATATAGATAGACATGCATACATACATGTATACATACAAACATATGTACATACTTATGAACATACATACATACATGTCTGCATTCATATGAACATACCTCCATACGTAGGTACATTTATACATACCTACATATAGATATGCATGCATACATACATGTATACATACAAACATATGTACATACTTATGAACATACATACATACATGTCTGCATTCATATGAACATACCTCCATACGTAGGTACATTTATACATACATATATACATATATACTTATACATATACATACATGCATGTATGCATACATTCACACATACATGCATTCATATGTACATACCTACATACATACTTATATACATACATATATACATATATACTTATACATATACATACATGCATGTATGCATACATTCACACATACATGCATTCATATGTACATACCTACATACATACTTATATATATACATATATACATGCATCCATTCATATGTACATACCGAAATACATTCATACATACATAGATGCATCCATGCATGGATGCATACATATGAATGTATGTATGAACATATACAGATACATACATACATACTTATATACATACATACATGCAAGCATACATACAAACATACATATGTACTTACATATATATATTACTAATATTTTGTATATATATATTACTAATATTTTGTAGTTTTTTTTAATAATATTACTAATATTTTACCATTTTAGTTTTTTTTTCTTATTGGGCGATTTAAACGAGGGATGCATCCCTGCCCTTGGTCGCCCGCCCAAGGGAATAGAATATATGAGATGCAAGTTTTGAGGCAGGCTGGGGACTGATCCAAACACAGGTGAGCCTAAACTGTCGACCCATGCCATGAAAGGAAAGGTTGAGTTGTGCATACCTTATCATTTTCAGTGGCCATCCTCGCCAACAATGGCCATCCTTGCCGAAAGACGCCTCATTTGCTGAGCAGCAACGATCTACCTCTACTATGGGGGAAACCTGGCAACGCCCAGCATGGTGGAAACCTGGCAATGCCCTGTGACTCGTCAGATTACGCCGTGGAGTTCTTTGGCGAAGATTTTGTACTGACCTAGAAAAAAAAAAAAGGAAACAGAAGAGATGCCTTTTTAGCTGGAATTTGAACCTCGACGAATACTATTCCCAATGGAAAACGCTGAATAGCAAAAGCCCGAAACGTTGGATCAGACGCGGAAGATTCTCACCTGTTGAGGAGAGGAAACCGTCGAGCTGTGAGTGAAATATCATACGTTGAAGACCAAGAGAACATTTTCTACCATGGGTTCTCGTCTTTAGGTATTCAAACGACCGACACCGCTCAAGGTGGAGTGAGACGGATTCGATGATTGGACGGGAAGAAATCATTCGGCAAATGAAGAAGGGGGAACGTTTCTTCATCGCTGTTTACCGATTTCAGCATGAACACGAGGAACGATGGATTTGGAGGAGAAGCGAAAGCGGGGAAAGACAGCTTGGTACCCGGGAAGTCCGAAGTTGAAGAATGGTTGAGCGAGCGCTCCCGTATGATCGCCTCCGACTCCGCCAAAGAAATGAATAAACGTTTCTCTGATATAGAAGGAAATCACAACGGCAACATTTTTTTTTCACAACGGCTAGTTTACGAGGCCGGTGTAGAATTCAAAATCGTCCGCGAGTACGTTCTGATCATGCGATTTCCATTTTTCTGCTTCTTCCCTGATTTTCATTCGTAGCACTGCAGAATCAAGGTTTCCCTAATAGGTGAGTTTCGACGCCGTAACGTAAAACTGGTGAAATAATGAACAACAAACAGAATTCCGTGAGAATACCCAATAATTTCCGTAAGTTTTCAAAATTATAAAAATTCCCCATAAGTTTCATCAATTTGCTCAAATTGAAGGGTTTAGAGGACATCGTTTGTTCCAATGAGAATGAGAGTTTAGAGGGTTTTGAAAGTACGCATAAAATGAGAATGAGATAATTCCAATAATATAATAAATCGTTTCCCGAGCATCTCCTCCCCTCCATGCCCTCCGTTCAACGTGTCTGTGGCCTCTTCGAGTGTCTCTCCACTTCACGGCATCCTCGGCGGCTGTTTCTCCAGCCAGCCAGCGGATCTTCGAGTACGACGTGTACCACCAGCCAGCGGATCTTCAGTTGCAGGTCCTGCATCAGTTTCCGCTGCCTCAACCAAGCAGCCAACAGCCGCCTTTTCTTCAGGGAGTGCAAGATGGGCAGGATCGTCATCCTTTTCGGAGCATGCATGATGGGCATGCTCATCGTCCTAGACAGGGCCAGGTGCCGCCGCACTTTCTTCCACCTCAGCTCCATCTCCACCACCAGGGTACAACGAGCTCATACACTGCCGGGTCGCAAAAGCTCCTGCCGCAGCCGCCCTTGCCGAGCATCTCTCTCATACACTGTCAGGTGCGAGGTGGAGCATGCCTTTTTTTAATTAGTAGTCGCGTCGGTGCGGATACCACACTCTCTCTTTCTCTCTATTTCTCTCTCTCTCTCTCCCTCGATTTATCTTTCTATGACGTGGCTGCCACATGGATCTCGCCTGGCTGACAACTGGATCTCAAAGGAGTCAGCGGCTGTGCTAAATTTGGATAAAAGACCAAGAGTGGGTGCTAGATCATAAACATTTTCAAGAGTTTGTGCTAGATTTGGATAATAACCCAAAATAATATGGGGAAAATCAGGCAAAATCGAGGAAAAGAGGTGAAAAATAAATTTTCGAATGTTTTTTTGTGAATCTTCCTCTATCATAAGGTGCAAACAAGGTTATACGACGTCATTTGTTTCTTACACGATAGTTCTGTTTCAAGGATTTCGATGTCTAATTTTGCTGCGAAAACCCATCTTTTAATGATTTTGATTTCCCAAATTTCTTGTAATCTTACTATTTTTAAATATAATTTTAGATATTCTAATGCTCATTAATTTGCCTTTTAATATCTACTTTCATTAATATGATCTTAATTGCTTATTTTTTAGATCACAACTTATTTAGAGGTTGAGATGAATGAAAATAACAATAGTGGTTCAAATTGTATCGAACTGAATGATGAGGCCACCAATTCAATTGAAAGCGAAACACAAAAACGCAGCATTAATCCAAGAGCATCGAATGTTTGGAAATACTTTGTCAATATTGAAATAAATGAGTACATGTGCAAAATTTGCAAGGAGAAGAATCCCCATTATAGCACAATTATTAAGAAGAATGCCCATAGAAGCACTACTAACTTTTGGAGGCATCTATAAATCTTTCATGCCACCCTTCATAATAATCTAAAGGGAAAGTCGTCGGGCAAAAAACAAAGATCAATTGTTGACCTAATGTCGTCTTCATCACGAAAAGAAACAATACTACATAGGAATAACATTCGAAAAGACAAAGGAAATGATTGGGAGGTTTATCTATAAGAAAGATCAGCCATGGCTTGTTGTTGAAGACCCAGATTTTTGGAATCTCTTATGTTATTGTGCCCATATGGATTTGAGGATACCAATGAGGAGAACTGTCCGAGATCATATCCAAGAAACATTCGTCAAGGAGAAGACAAAGCTAAAAGAAATGCTTTCAAGCGTGCGATGAGTGTCATTAACTATTGATGGTTGGACAATAGATAACCATATTTCTTTATTAGGCATCACCGTTCATTGGATCAATAATGAGTGGATGTAAAGAGAGCGCGTATTTGCCCTTGAAAAGCTTAAGGGTGAGCATTCTGGTGAGTACTTGGCTAAAGTCTTGAGAATGGTATTGAAAGAATTTTCTTTGGAGAAGAAGGTACAAATTTTAACTTTTTGTTATCATAGTTGTCTTCAATTATTAACTATTTTGAGAAATATGTTGGGATGCATGTATGTGCAATCACAACGGACAATGCAAGTAATAATGCTACAATGATTGATGAACTCATGAAGACAATGTCTCACATCAATCCATTATTTGATCGTAAATGTCACATGCCATGCTTAGTGCATGTCCTTAACCTAGCAGTTCAAGATGGCCTAAAAGAGTTAAAGACCACTATTGGCAAAGACACTTCCGCATCGTGCATATCAAGTTCAAAGTCTTTGGGAGATGTTGTAAGTCGCGTGAGGAAGATCGTCAAGGTAATTTGTTCATCACCTGCCCGTGTGGAGAAATACAAACAATTTTGTCATGACTTTGGGATGTCTTCAACTAGTATGCCAAACTTAGACAACTCAACCCGCTGGAACTCCACATATGATATGCTTAGCGAAGCGTACGAGAAGAGAACGGTACTCGAAAAGATGCCCATGATTTGTCTTGATAGGCAACTATTTGATCTCCAATGAAGAGTGTTAGTTAGTGCGTGACTTTACTACTATTCTAGAGCCATTTCGGGATGTCACGCAACTCTTATGTTAGTCAAAGCAGGTTACTACATCTACCGCTCTTCTTCTTGTTCGAGCAGCCCTCGAGACGATGAAAGAGCATGAAGAGTGTCTTCAAGAAGGTCGACTCTTCCCTCAAGACATCATCCTTGATTATATGCAACGTAATTCGATAATCTTCGCATGTATGGCAATGACTGATAAGTTGGCAAAGTATGAGGAAAGGTTGCAAGGCAGCAATGCGTATGACATGGCCACAATACTAGATCCACAACTGAAATTAAATTATATTCCAGGGTGCGATCATGAAAATTTGAAGGCCGACATCTGTAAAGCATTAAAAGAGGTGCAAGACGAGGGTAATCGAGATATCCTACATAGCATTGAAACAATTGGGTCAGATTTTGTTTCCTCATATATTTTGAAGGGCAATGGTAACAAGATTCTCTCTAGAGTTGGTCGAATGACAAAACCTGCCGCCGTGCATCCAATCTCTTACATTCATGAGCTTCATGCATACCTGCAGCAAGCGACCGTGGAAGAAGATGCATTGACATGGTGGAAAGTTGCTGGCTATCGAGCATATCCAAAGATTGTCATCCTCGCAAAAGACTTTCTCTAGATATGTGCAACTAGTGCCCCGGCAGAGAGGTTCTTCTCCTCAGGATGAGGAATCATCACTTATACGAGGTCAAGATTGAACGCCGAGAGTATATCCTCTCTAATGACATTTAAGTGTTGGTTACAACAAAGCAAGATTCGAAGATAATAAATTTGTTGACAAAGACGATGAGCTTGATATTATCAATGAGGAAGCCTTTGAGTCTGTGGGGGGAGATGATGATGACTCATAATTGATGTCAATTCTTCATAATTTTGGAACTGAACAATGGATCCTGTTTTTGAAGTTTTAATTGTTTATTGTATATGGCTATCTTTTAACTTTTACTTCCATATCTATCTAAAATTTATTGAATAACTTTGTCAATACGTTTCAATTATTCTAACTCACAGTGACATTTTTAACCTCGTCGGATGCTGGCTTGAGCCCGCCATTGTGAGATCTCTCTCTCTCTCTCTACTTTGATCCAACAAGCTCGCATATTTCCCCCTCTGAACAGAGTTGTTTTTTTGTTGCTCTTCTTTGTCTGTTTTGCAGCTGCCCACACAATTTTACATGGCCTTGGTAAGAAGGTCAACTCAGTTCGGGCACCTTCAACTCGTTTGTTGGTTTTTGTGGCATTGACTTTTCCCTCAACACATGTACACGACAACCACTATGCTCCTAACAGCGCTTAATATATATTACAGACATGTCTTCAAGCGGGAGAAAAGTAGCAAGGTAAAAAGGTCAACGACCCATCAGAGAGAAAAACCCATTTTGGTTGACCGCGGCTGCTCATTTGAGTGCAGGGAGCTGCAGATTCTGATGAGAGAGAAATAATAACGAAGAGAGAAAAAGACGTGGCCGACGAGAGTTTTGTCAAGAATGGCGTTCAAGAAGATACTTTGCTGATTCCTAGCTTACCAATTTCAGTCGGGAGAGTACAAGCAGCATTAATCCAAGACCATAAATTTTCACATTTTCTTTCTTCAAAATTAGAATTATGATATCATCTTCTTATCAAAGATGCTGCAAAAAAATAAAATGGTTCACTGCCTTTGAATGTTTGAAGGATCAGTTCGGGGGTACTTTTGTCGACCTGAATAATTCATATGGTGTGAGATATTTGTTTTTTGTTCATTTGCCTTGCTATTTCACTTGATATTCTAGACAAAATAATTTATGTTCTTCAGAGCATACGGGGAGTTTCACCCACTCACTTATCTTGGAGTGTGCTGCATAATCATACAATTGTAGACTATACTTGGAGTGCTGGGCAGACTCCATTTGGACCCTTTTCAGACTCTTTATCCCTCTCGTTTGTTTAGAAAGATGCAGCGAGAAGAAATGTGCTCTTAACCGCTCTGAATTACACAATCTTGAGCTCTGTTGATGTGCTTCAATCTTTAGCTCTTTATGGAGGGAAGGGAAAGCTTCTTCGAGGGAAGAGGCATGTGGAGTTTGTTTAGAGGTGGAATTTGTTCAAGTACAAGCTTGAAATAACTAATGTATGAAAATAAGGAACAAGTAAAGAAGCTAATGTATGAAATAAAATAGGAAAATACAAAATAAATATAGAAATTTATTTTTCTTATGAAATATACAATCTAATGATATTAATATAAAAATATGAAATAACTATTTAAATTTATATATGTTACAAAATATATATTCTAATGATGTTAATGTATAAAACATGGAATAATATCAAGCTGTTTGTTGTTTTGCATCTCCTGTTCTCGCCTCTCTCCGGGATTGCGCGATCATGATCGTCGATCTCGATCGATCATGATCGCGCAACCCTGCTTACGAGTCTCTGCTTCACTACTTTGCCGCCAAAGCAGCTGACACGAACTCACGAAAGGCGGGAAGTATTTCCAAACCCTCTTTGCACCTTATACTCTCTCCAAGCTCCGTCGAGCGAGCGATCGGCGATGTCGATCGGCGTCAGGCGACTCACGGTGCTGGGAGAGTTCAAGCCGTACGGACTAATAGCGGAAGCAGCCGACGGGAAAACTGCGCGCGAAGAAGATGCCGAAGCGGAAGATACATTCGATTTCTTCCTCTTCGATCCGGACGCCATCGCCGACCGGACCGAGTCTCTCTTCGAGGACCACGATTTTTTGGCGTCTTCTTCTCCATTCAACCAGAGCGACCACGAAATATTCATTCGCGGAAATCGGTATGCTCCGCCCATTCATCTCTCTCCTTCTTTATTATTACTTCTGTATTTTGTGTTTCTTAGGGTGATATGGAGCGCTGGATCAAAGATGGAGAAAAAATTCAGTTCGCCGACGTCCGTAGTTATGGTAAGTATCTCTGTAATAAACCCCACCAGTTCATTAAGGGCATAACCATTTTTTTTCGATGTCTCTTCTCGTCACTAGATACATTTCTTTACTCCGTGTATCTCGGTAAAGCGAATGAAAGATCTTCATTGCGTACTATGCCACAAACTTGTCCCTGTTTCCAAGCACAACTAGATATTTTCTTATACATTTACTCTGGTAAAATTGTTTCGCCTTCCATTGTCGTCGTTTGTTGATGCCATTAGAGATCAAGCAAATTTCTTTCCAACAATTTGGTTCTTCACGATCACCATTCTCTGTCAATTCACTCGTTTGGTGTCTTTTTCTATCCAAATCTGCTACATTCTCATGTCTGTGCGCTGGTTTGAGAAATCATTGAAGTCTATTTACATTCACTGAACCTTGACCTTTGTTGAGTTTTGGAGGGAAGTGTCCTTGCGACCTCATATAATTTAAATAAACGCATAATTTTTTTTAAAAAGCATTTGCATGGTAGTTTATTATAGATTCAGCCTCATCATATACTTTTTTGGATATGACACATTGTCATCATCGTTCAGTCTGATAATCAGAAGCTAGCCAGCTAACTTATGAGTTTTAGAGAGTGCAATGGTTGTTTATATTAATCTAGTATTTTTTGTGTTTCAATCTTTCCCCAGGCCTGTTGGTGCCACATGGAATCTATATGCGAAGCAGTTCTATGCGTGTTACAGAAAAAGAGTCTTTCAATCTACAGTTCAACTGGTAAGATATTAATATATTATTCTTGCATTCAATTCAATCAATAAACATTCTCTTCATCTTCTGTTTTACACTCTGTAGACGATGTTTATATAGGATATTTATCATTCACTGCTTTTTCAGGTGAATTGAGCTGTATTCCTTTGCCTTATGCTGTCAGGTCCATCTGGTCTGTTCCTCATGGATTATTACTTCAAAAGGAAACTGGAGGGAATCAAACAATGCAGATGCCTTTTTCCTATTCCAGCTTATTACCGAATACACACGATTTATCCCATCCAAACAAGGAGCTTATATCTGGTCCAGTATCCTCTAATTTATTCAGTTCTTTTGATCAGGACCCAAAGGGGGATAATGCAGTTCCATCGTCACATTTGATTCTCAAGCATCCATTGGAAGAACCTCAGGTTGTTGTCCTCTGTCATTTTCTAATTTGTCTTTTCCAAGGTCAAGCATTCTTTTTTGTACAAATTTCCACCTTTCATTTTTTTCCCTTGAATCTATCGCCGAAGAAGTTTCTTCTCTTATTTCTGTAAGGCTCGTATGTTTCCCACTGTTTTTTTAATCCTAAAAAGTATTGGATGGAAGCATCTTTTTGGGCTTAGAGGTAATTTCTCTTGGTTCTGGCTTACTGGCGCTGGGGTAAGTTTACATTATTACATCATAAAAAGAACCTCTTATTAAGATAGTTTTTTCCTATCGTAACCCTCACTAGAGGGTAATTATAAGAACACCCCATATGATTACTAATTTAGGGTTGGGTCCAGTCTGTTGGGAATGGAAGACTTTCGTAGTACGATGTCTAATACCATAGGGTTTAGCCATTTTCTCTCTATCTCTTTACACTGTCATTTGTGGTTCTCTTTCTCATCCCTCTTTGTGGAGTTCAGCAGGGTTTCTCTTCCTCTTCTCCATTGACACCTCACTTCTTCCTCATTTGCCCTTAGTCTCCGGAGAGACTGATAGAATCTCAATCAGGATCTATCATTGGTATCAGAGCTGATGCTCATGCTTTGAACACAAATGGGTGTCTCATACATTCAACAGGAAGGCCTTTCTGGGCTTGGTCCATGGGCTGTTTTAAAACTGGTATTGGCCACTCTATGCGGCCTGGCAGGTGCCTGTGCGAAACAGTGACCTGGGCCCCACTCATCCAGGCCAGGAGGCTCAGGCAGGCCAACATGGTCCTCAGGCCCTGGGCTCTGGCACCTGGTATTGGGCCACGCTCAGGCCCCTGGTCACCTCATCAGGCAGGGTACCTCAACAAACACCGAGGCCACCGTCAGAGCATCTCCCAGGTGGGCAGATCACCATCGCTGCTGTGGCTGCTACCTGTGCATCTCCATCACTGTTAGGGCACCCTACCGCTGCTGTCTGCATCTCGCTATGCTGACTTCTGCACCCTCCCCAGAAGTTTGCTGCTGCCAAATCACCAGAACTGTCACTAAGCAACTGGCTGTTGGGGTTGCCCATGACCTATAGTTTTCTGCCACTGCCTTTGGAAGTGGGGAGGACCTACACACCTTGCACAACCACTGTTTCTGAAGCTTCCATGTGAACTACATCAAGGGGAAGCATCAAAGCATTGACCTTGCAGACAAGGTCTTCTCTTAGGAGGGAAGTATTGATAAGATCCTCTTATTATGATAGTCTTTTCCTACTATAAGCCTCTCTAGAGGTAGTTGTAGGGACACGTCTCTATGACTGTAAAGAGGAGGTAGAGTTCATTCTGCTTGTTTTGGAATAATTATGAAGTATGATATCTCTATCTGCCCTCCCATGCATATCTCTCTTTCACCCCTCCCCTATCCACTGAGTTTCATTTCCTCTTCCCTGTTGACATCTCTCCTCTTCCATGAATCCTTCCTAGTCTTCTGAGAAACTGATAAAGATCCTATCATGTCCTTATCTAGACTAGTGCTTATATATATATATATATATATGAACCCCATAGTTTCTTTTTTGAACCACACATTTTCTTTTGTTCCACTTGCAGGAAATGTACGTCGAGGAGAGGGGCAAAATGACCGTTATGAAAGATTTTGATGAGAGAATTCTATGGACTGGTGTCTCTATTCCGTTGTTGGCATCATATCACAGAGGTTTGTTGATGACACCTGCTTGAATTACTATTGGGTTGAACTTAGAGGATATCATTGTTACTCTTTCTTAATGCATTCAAAGCTTCTATTTTCTTAATTGCTTATTTCATTGTCTTCTATTATAGGCAAGATGAAACATTCTATCTGGATTTTGGAAGTTGCTCATCCTGAAAGTGAAACAGTTACTCTAAGCCATACTGTTGACGAGGTTTTGGATGCTCCATCTTCTAAACTATTTTCTATTAGAAGGATATGGCAGGGAACATGTTCCCAGTCTGCTGCCAGCAAGGTTCTCTTTCATTCATATTGGCGTTTTGAAAAACAATACTATTTTTAATACTTTGTATGACATATTTCATTTGGTGCTTTATGTTAATTTTGGGGAGTAATCCCATGTAGGCGCTATATAGCTTTTTCATTCACGTAGTTTGATCACGTCTTCATTCCATCATTCCTGGGACATTCTAGCTCTACCGATACATTTTTTATCCATTTTCAGGGGGTAGAAAATATGTTACATTGCAGAACCTAAAATATGATTAGGACCACCTCAAGGGCAGAGAACATTTATCTATTTTACTCCTGATCTACTTCCTTTCGATTGAAGAATCACCATCGGCTCCACCAGTAGAAACCACATTGCAGAAGATGCTCCTCAGGACCCAGTTGCCAAATCACTCCCATTCTCTCTGAGCTTCCTCTCTAAGATGGCACCACTACTGAAGATTCCTGAACACCTTCCTTTTGCCCTCTTATAATGCCTCCCTGTCTTCACCCTAAGTAACCCCTAAACTGTTTGTTCAAAGTTTGAGGGTTTATAAGTCGTCATGTGCCTGGTTAGGTCATTTCTGGTTTTCTGAAATACCTGAGGGCTCTTTCTCTTCATTATTTGCACGCCCCATATTGCCGCCTCATGCCAATCCTTTCTCCTCTTCTTTCTGAGGATCATCATGCTTTCTTCTGTTTCTCTCTTAACTTCTTATTTGAACTGTATCAAAATATTTCCAAGAAAAATAATGAGGAGCAGATTACAAAGACTGGGGTCTCAACCATCCAGAACCCTGCAAACACATAGTGTTTTAAGTCTGACTGAGAAAAAATGTAGGCTTTGATGCATCCAAGGGATAATACTGAGAAAAATGTCATATTCTCCCTTCTTCCCTGTACTTGGCTGACAAAACTTGCAAAATGAATACTTTCAAAAAAAACTTGCAAAATGAAAGTCAGTGTTTGAAGTTACCGGGAGTTTTTATATTATGAGTTTATGTCAGGAATTTATTGCAGTAGCTCCGCCCTCTTGTAAGCCCATTAAAGGCACTAAATTTTTATGAAAGTGTAAAGTTTGTTTGCCCCAATTTGTTCCCAGGGCAGTGGGCTCCTCCCGTCACCCTGCCTCTCTGTCTTCCCTCTCCTTTAACTTTCTCTAAATTTTACCAATCTTTTTTTTTAATAGAAAAAGAGGGTCGCCCAAAAAACGGTGCCCCGTGCCATTAGAAAGAGAAAGAATGAAATACAATGGTGGGATGGCTGGAGCTATCGATGCCAGGCGTTGGCTAATGCTCGGGCGTCGTATATGATAGCCATAGTCGAGAGTTGGTGGCCCCGGAAGGTGACCTCGTTTCTGTGAAGCCAGATAGCCCAGAGGATTGCAAAGAGTTTTTGCCACTTGGCTTCACAACGGTGTGGGCGGCTCCAGGTGGAGTCTCGAAAGGACTCCGCTGATCGGGTGTCCATGCTGGGGAAACCCTCCTATCCCCACGCCTCATGAGCAAAAGGACATCGGAAGAAAAGGTGGGAGTAGTCCTCCCTCTCCCTCGAGCATAGGGCGCAGGTAGGCGATTCCGTAGGGCTCCACCTACTGTGCTTGCGTCGTGTTGGGAGATGGCTCTGGAGAAGGAGCCACCCAAAAAACTTCACCTTGAGAGGGAGCTTTCTCTTCCAAATGATCTGGGTTGCTGCTAGAGTCGAGGGCAAATCCGAAGGGGGTCCCGTACCAAGCCGATCATAGGTGGCCCAAGCTGAGAAGCATGGGCCAGCCTATACCCATTTGTTGATCTCCGACACAGTCGGTCGAAGATCTGCCAGGGGGCGCTGAAGGTCTGAGAGTTCTTGGGACCAGGGGGTTGATAGTCTCTCGCTGAACTCCGGCCGCCAGGTGTCAGACCAATACTGAGTGACGATGGTTTGCCGGACCCAAGCTAAGGTGCAAAGGCGCTGGAACCCAGCCTACAACACCCCACTCCTCGTTCAGTCATCCAGCCAGAAGCAAAAGTGCGAGCCATCCCCTAATCTTGGATGAAAGCACGCCTGGACTGTGAGGAACGCTGGCCGGAGTCCCTTCCAAAATGCCTAGGTCCCTTGGGTAGGACGATTTCTACTCCCCCAGTTCATAGAGAAGCCGTAGCTGTAGGCAAGGACCTGCGTCACCAAGTCTCCCGGCGGTTGCATCATTCGGTATACCCACTTGGTGAGGAGGCCGAGATTTGTGCATTGTATATCCTGAATCCCAAGACTGCCCTCGCGGAGAGGTCTACATGCAGTCTTCCAATCCACAAGAGCTACCCTTTGAGCAAATTTTATCAATCTTAAACTGGGAGATTTTGTTGCTCTAAAGATAATCAAGGAGGGAATTTCTCTCGTTGTTTGCTGATATGTTGAATGCCAAAAAATCATAGATAATAGTAATATCTCATTTCACTCATCTTTCTCCTCATCACTGGGTAGGTATTCTGGTCCACAGACATAGATGGTGTGCCGATCATCTGTTTCCTTATTCGAGAGCAAAAAATTCTGCTTGCTGTCAGGCTTTTGGTTGACGAAATGATGGGCAATCTTCCCATTGACTTGAAGCCTCATGCCAGCTGGACCATTCATGCCATTGATTCTGTTCCTGTGGTTGTGACACGACCGAGGTATTTATGAATTTTCTCGCCTCAAACTACCTACCATAATGTTTTTCCACTTTTATTCATAATTTTCTTGAACTTCAGGGTTCGAGTTTGCAACCTTCCCTTTTATGATATTGTTGTTCTAACATCTGACTATAGTCTTCTACTATATGTGAGTCTCTTTCTCTTAATGTGTACTTTAGACCTTTGGGCTATCCACTTTACTTCTTATTCATATCTAACAACTGATGTGCATTTCTTTATTTTTCTAAAACTGCAGTCTGGAAAGCAATGTCTCTGCAGATATGTTTTACCTTGTGAGCTCGAAAGGAGTGCTATGTTTAATAATGGCTTAACCATTCATTCCATTTCCAGTAACAATGATCTAAAGATCACAGGAGTTGCGGATTCTGTACAGGGTAGATTTAATGTGATTCTCGATAATGGGCAGGTTTGTTATTTATCTTGACCTACTTTGTATGTTCCTTCCATTTGATCTTCTCGTCATCCTCTATCATCCTCTGTTCCCCAGATAGTATGCAAATGGCCTCACTTATTTCTGTCTCTTTGAGAAGCTATAAGATTCCCCCGAGATGTGACCTTTGTCAAAGCGCTTAGAAGGTTCATATTTGTGTATCCATTTAGTTTTCAAGAGCATCAAATCATAGATTTCTTTCAAAAAAAGAATCTAATGCTAGATTTCATTTTTAATGCACGTTTCAATTGATGTTATTGAAGCATGCATTAAAAATCTAATCCTAGAATGCGATGATTATGGTCATATGGTATTTTAGAAAGCCTATTAGTAAAAATTGGATTCATGTATGTGGTAGGTCTGTTAAATCTTTATTTAGTGCGTTCAACGCTTCATCATTTTGTTTTGAATGGGTCCAGTACCTAGGAGTTCATTTTTCTTTCTAAAAGGGAAACTGATCATGGCATTTTTGTGTTTTTGATGTTTTCCTCCTATGTAGATGATAAGGTGTTCTCTGAGGAGAAGTCCATCATCATCATTGGCAGATGATTGTATCACTGCCATAGCAGAGGGCGTTCAATCTTCTTTCTACAACTATTTTGTTGCTTCTCTGTGGGGTGACAGTGATTCTTCTTATCTGTGTGATGTCGATGCCCGCATTGACTTGGAATGGGAGTCTTTAAGAGCTGTCTTGATTAAAGTTTGTCAAAAGTGTGGGTCTAACTTCAAAGATGCTCGCAGTGAATCATGTGATACATCATGGAACTTCCTAATAAACAGCAAATTTCACAAAAGCTACCATCAACGTTCATCTTTTCTTGGCATGCCTTATTCATCTGCCCATAATGCCGGAACTATTTCTCACTGTGTTGTGTGCTCTAGTACTGGCGATGATCGAGAGGCATCCTTTTACACTCAGCATCTGATAGGGGTTCTGGATGCTCTTCATGCACTCTATGAATCTTTGAAGCTCAACAACCTTCGTAAACTGTAAGATTTCCTTTGTAAGATTATCCCTTGTGGCTCACTTATACTGCAGGTAGAAGTCAGATATGATTTTCACTCTTGAAAAGAATAAAATATCCTTTCCATTCAATACTGCAGGTTGAAGTAGGGGAAAAAAAAATGAAAACCATAATGAA
>JAHCZF010000030.1:0-40276 GCA_024174645.1 Lemna minuta
CTTAAATAAGAAATTGTATGAATTATAAAACTCATTTTATGCACAAATGTGTCAATTGACGGTCAAAGCGTTGACTTTTAGCAATAGTTGACTTTTTTTAATATTAGAGAACATAAAGGGCTTAAAATGATATGATAATTATATACTCAGAATATGTAAATTATTGATGTGTAATTCGTGGTTTTTCGAGAAGAATTGGATTTATTATGAATTATTGAAAATCAAAGATTAGAAAAATCTGAAAATGAACACTTCGGATTAACTTATCAAATTCACTAAGCAAATGATATTCAAATCTTAAACTTCATATATCAATAGAAAGATAACAACCAGAGGATTTCAAAGAATCCAATAAAACTGGAATAAAGTGATTAAAATTTAAGATCAAGGAGAAATCTTTACTTCAAAACCAACAAAAATCTGAACCAAATTTGGGCAAAAATAAATAACAAATCGACTTAAAAGATGAAATTAATTACCTGAATCTAATCTAAATTACAATTATCGTAAGATCAATGATCGATTCACACTAGTAACCCGATTGTCGTGAAGATTTGGCTTCAATTCACGAGGATTGAAGAGTATTTGCTCGGTTTCTTCCTCGGCGTACGTTCGGTGTTCAAATAAATTGCAAGATTTGTATATCATTTGACAACTCATTTTAAAGATTTTCTCTAAATTATTCATTTCATGAATTTATTTAATTCATAGTAAATCCATTTCTTATCAAAAAATCACGAATTCTATATCAATAAATTTCATTTTCTCTCTAGTTTGCAAATATATTATTTTTATAATCTTCTGACAACTTTTAGTTTTCTGATTTCACAGAATTTCGACTATTGGTCAAAGTCAATGCTTTGACTTTGACTTTTGTTTTTTATTTGTCAAATCCGAGATCTTAAATCTGAAAACGTCTTATTTAATATATCTATATCATTTCCATTTATTAAATCTTATTTTTACTTCTTTAAAACCTCTTTTAAACCTAAGTTTGACCAAGTCAACTCTGCAATTAAAGTCAACCTGCTCTCTGTGGATCGACCCGATACTTGCACTTTACTTGATTTAATATATTTATCTTTGTGAGTTCGGATTTATAAATTTTGTTTAACAGACGTTTGTGTGTTTCAACGACCACACAAAACGCTTCGTCAAAATGGCGTCGTTGCCAAGGAGTATGCGCTATTGATTTGATTGCTTGATTTTGAGGTTATATTTAGGTTTCTGTCTTCTGTTGTTTACTGACCTGCAGAGAGTTTATCAGACCTTCACAGTGGTGAAAAAGGTATAGCGATGTAAGATTACCTCATTTTGCCCATTATTTGATAGTTTTGGTGCAAAATTTGGTAATCTATGTTGTGTTTTTCACTTATTTGAGACATGGATATTGATATATCTCAGATTCATTCTCTGTTATCAGTAACTTATTAGTATTATTATCTTTAGTGGTGTGATTTTTGATAGTGTGTAGCTTGATCTACCTTTTGGTGGAGTAGAGTGAAGCATTTTCATTTGGACATCACATTTTTCGTCTTACCTTTTCTGAATTTCTTATATATATCTATTTTTATGTGATCTTTTTGATATAGATATGAATAGGAATCATAGGAACCGATGAGGAAGACAAGGTCACCATAATCAGCGACCCACGAGGCATACAAGGAACAATCCCTTGTATGACGACGTATTTGACACATCTAGAGCTCCATCAGAGGCTTCTAGTGATTCTCTTCCAGCCATCTCCACACCATGGCGAGGAGAGCCGATAGACGCCCCTCTTCCTACCGAGATAGTGAGACGACGTCTTAGCGATTACACAATACCGGTAGTCCAAAGGCAGACTACGCGAGTCAATGCCCCTCTTCAAAGAGTTGCAAATTTTAAAATTGACTCACATATTCTTGGCCTTTTGCCCACTTTTCATTGACTAACATCGGAGGACCCATATCGACATGTGGACGAGTTCAGCTAGGTGTGCGAATTCAACCAATTCCACAATGTCTCCTCCGAGACGGCCAAGATGCGCTTCTTCCCCTTCACGCTTAAGGAAAGGGCAAAGGAGTAGTTTTTCACCTTGGGCCGCGAGTTCGATTCATGGAGAGACATGGAAGGAGCATTTTTGCGTACGTACTACTCGGTAGGTAAGACTAGTGTCGTGAGACGCGCCATACGCGAGTTCTCACAAGGGCCGTGTGAGGTTTTCTATGAGGCATGGGAGAGACTTAGGGATCTCTTGAGACAGTGCCCGCATCATGGTATACATAAACATGAGATTACTCAGATTTTTTATGATGGTTTAGGTGCACCTGATAGATATTTGCTCGATGCCGCTAGTGGAGGCACATTCATGAGCAAGTATGAGGATGAATCCCTCGAGTTGATCGAGTTGGTGGTGAAGAATAGCCATCATCATGCGGCTAAATCCTTCGGAGGACTGAGCACTCCCGCTAAGGGAAGGATGTTGGACGCGAAGGCTGCAGAGACAGGTATGCTTTTAGATAAGATTGAGAAACTGAAGGAAGCACAGAACTTGATCATGGATTCGCTTAAGATCCGACCGGAATCTGATGGCCTCGCGCTAGCTTCACATGTTGATGTCTCGCCGTGTTCGCATTGCTCTAGTTTTGAGCACGTAGAGCTGGATTGCCCCGTGATGGTAATCTAAGGTCAGTTTCAGGTTTGAGACAAGCGGGTAGGTCAAACTACCCAAATCAGTGTTATTCTAGTTTTCATAACCATACTTATGCGCAGCAGCGGAACAGGAAGCACACTCCATATCATCAGCACTACGGATCCGCGCCGCAGCATATAGGGAACCCAAGGCCGAGATCTTTCGCCCCCGGTCTTCCCCAAGCGGTCACACCGCCACAAGCTGTCCCACCTCTAGCACCTTTAGTTGACCCCGTCATGAGTGCATTAGCACAAATGATGAGTAAACTCAATGAGGTTAGCGACCGACTCGACCGAGTCGAAGGGGCTAAAGCCCAAATGCTCGATGCTTCTACCGAGCAAAAGAAGGGTAAGCGAGTTGAATTTCTAGATCAATTACCTTCCCAACCTTTGGCAAATCCAAGGAATGTAGGTCAAGCATCGTCGAGTCGCACCCACAATCTGAACGAAGTTCGCATTTATAGTGCATCGGAGGAGGCACATGCCATATCGGGCCTAAGTAGCGGCAAGGTCTTAGTGGATCCTCATACGGACCACAAGCGCCGCAAGGACCCACTTGAGGAGAGGGACGACCGTCCATCTCCCACGATTATTTTGGAGGAGGACTTCGAGGATGAAGAGGCACCCGAAGAGGAGAGTAGGGCAGAGCACAATCCCGAGGTTCATATCCTCAGTTATTGAGCCACCCTAGAGTCTCTACAAGTGATAGTGATGATACATTATTAGAGGCTTTTAGACAGGTTACTATTACCATCCCTTTAGCAGACGCCATCCAGCATATTCCATCCTACGTGAAGTCCTTAAAAGGACTTTGCACCCCTACGAGGAAGCTGAAACGTATCCATATGAGTGAGACCATTAGTTCTATCATGCTAAGTACGCTTCCTCGTAAGCGGCGTGATCCGGGAGCTCCCATGATTATTTGTGAGATAGGGTGTAGGACTTTCACTCGATCTCTCCTCGACACGGGGGCTAGTGTCAATATTCTCCCAAAGGAAGTGTATGACATTTGTCCACTTGGCGAGTTTCAGCCATTATTTATCGAGTTGAGCTTAGCGGATGGATTCGTGAGACGACCTCACGGCGTAGTAGAGGATGTGATAGTTAAGGTCGAAAACTGCTACTTTCCGGTAGACTTTATTATCGTGGATATGAAATCCACGAAGGACTTCACCGACTCTCCCATCATACTAGGGAGACCATTTTTAGGTACCGCGAAAGCGATCACGTATTGGGGCAAGGGGGAAGTTATATTTTAGGTTGGAGATAGCACGATGAAGGTGAGCATCAACAAGTTGATGCGACATCCTTCACATGAGTTTGATGAGGTAGGCGCCGTCGATATTTACGAGGATCCGGAGATCTCGAGTTGTATCGAGGAGACGATGGCGGCTATTGAGGACATGAGCTTCGAGGAGCCCGAGGATGATCCATTTCCCTCCGGCGAGACGGCACCCGAGCTAAAACTGCTACCTTCTACTCTGAAATATGATTTTCTTGATCATCATCGTACTAACCCTGTTATTATATCCTCACAGCTAGATCAGGACCAAGAGGAGAGATTATTGGCGGTCTTGCGAGGAAGGAAGGAAGCAATCGGATGGAATTTGTCGGACCTTAAGAGAATTGATCCCTCTTTGTGCACGCATCGCATTTTCGTAGAGGAGGACTCTCGTCCCTCTAGAGAGGCACAAAGATGGCTAAACCCTAAGGTATGGGATGTCGTTAAGGATGAAATCCTTAAATGGCTTAATGCAGGTATCATGTATCCTATCTCCGACAGTCCATGGGTCAGTCCGGTGCATGTTGTCCCCAAGAAGGCGGGGATCACCGTGACGAAAAATGACAAGGGCGAAGAACTTTAGACGCGTCTTCCGACGAAGTGACGAGTATGCATCAACTATCGGAAGCTAAACGCGGCGACGAAAAAGGACCACTTCCCCTTGCCATTTATTGACCAAATAATTGACAAGCTTTTAGGTCAAGGATTTTATTGCTTCCTAGACGGCTACTCTGAGTATAATCAGTTAGCAATACACCCCAATGATCAGGAGAAGATGACGTTTACATGTCCATTTGGCACATATCAGCGCATGCCATTTGGACTATGTAACGCCTCTGCCACTTTTCAGAGGTGCACGATGGTCATCTTCTCCGATTTTATAGGAGAGAACATGGAGATCTTCATGAATGATTTTTCAATTTTCGGGCCGAGTTTCGATGCGTGCTTAGAGCACTTAACGCAAATCCTCGACGTTTGCATTTAGAAATGCCTAGTCCTTAGTTGGGAGAAGTCCCACTTCATGGTAAGAGAAGGTATAGTCCTTGGGCATTTAGTCTCAAGCAAAGGTTTGGAAGTGAACAAGGCCAAGGTTGAGGTAATTCAAGACCTTGTGTTAGTGTTAGAGAGACTAGTGGGCCCTGTTCTATGAGCCCACTAGCTCACTCACTCTCTCTCTCTCTTCCCTTAGGGTTATATAACCCAAACCCCTTGTAAACACTCGGTATGTTATTCTACTCGACTTCCTCCTCCACCAAGCCCTAGCTTGGATTCAACATGGTATCAGAGCCAGTTTCCTGGCGTTCTTCCATCGATAGGGCTTGACATCACCCTATCTCTCTTCCTCTTCTTCTTCCTTCCGCTACGTTCTTCTTCTCCGCGGCGACCCCCTCTTCCCGCGGCGGCCCTTCTCTCCACCGCGGCGGCCCCTCTTCTCCGCAGGCGGTCTTCCCCGCGGGCATTCTTCTTCTCCGCGGGCGGTCTTCTCCGCGGACGGTCTCCACCCCGGCGGTCTTCTCTGCGGGTGGTCCTTCCCGCGGCCTTCTCTCTCTTCAAATAATCTCTTCCCGCGGCGGCCCTTCTCTCCACCGCGGCGGCCCCTCTTCTCCGCAGGCGGTCTTCCCCGCGGGCGTTCTTCTCCGCAGGCACTGCTCTTCAAATACTTCCCTTCCTTCTCTTCCGCGGGTGGTATCATGGAATCCGCTCCGAAGCCCACTCCGTCGAATACTGCTGTGCCACCTGCGACAGCAGCCACCTTCAATGCCTCGGATTTTCTGGAGAAGCCCTTATCTCACAAAGTGGCCCACCCTCTTCCCACTGTACCGGATTCTGTCCGCCTCACCGGGCTGAATTATCTGAAGTGGAGTCGCTTCGTGGAGACAACGCTTCGCGCCCGCCAGCTATTCAAACACTGTACCGCACCTGTTCTTCCGGAGACACATGTTCATTACGCTGCTTGGGATGCTGAGGAGCAATTTATTTTGGGCTGGTTCGTTACCCATTCACTCACCCCCGAGTTCCATGATCGTTTTCCCCACCAGAAGACAGTCAAGGAATTCTGGGATCAGGCACAAGCATACTGTGGACGGGCTGGCGATTATTGGCAGTTGTTTGATCTTATTGCCCGGGCTACCGCTCTTCGTCAGGGTACCCTCTCTATCTCGGAGTATGCTCTGGCTCACAAGACTCTGTGGGATGAGGTGGACTACTACTTACCGACGGATGATCCCACCTGTCTCTCGTACCGGAACACTCTCCTCACTCGGTTCCTTGGCTTCCTGAATGGCCTGAATCGGGAGTACGATGATGTTCGTCGTCGTGCCCTCCGGTGCATGGCTGGCCTGCCCAAGATGACAGATATCGTCAAGGAGCTCAAGGAAGAGGAGAGCCACTTTCTCCTTCATGGGGTTCCATCCACCGCGTCGGCTCGGGAATCATCTGCCCTACTCACTCAGTCCTCCACCAAAAGCATCCTTGGCCAGACTCCCAATGCCTCGCGCGCAGCGTCGTCGTCTGAAGTGGTGTGTTCGCACTGTGGCCGTGTGGGCCACACCCGTGATCGGTGCTACAAACTTCATCCGGAACTTCTCCAGAAGAAGAAAGCTCAGTCCAAGGCCTTGCTCACTCAGTCCGAATCAGCTCCCAGCACATCCAGCACCTCCGCACCGAGCACCTCGGCAGTCACTCTCGAGCAGCTGCAGTCCGATCTTGCTCAACTTCGTGCTTAGATGACTACCATGCAGGCATCGTCCTCCACTGCCTTCTTCGGTGCGTCTACCTCGCCTTATTCTTCTGACAAATGGTATTGCGGGCACACTGCTCTTACCGCGCCACTGGTATCGGATACGACATGGGTACTTGATTCGGGAGCCACGGAACACATGACTCCCTTCAACACCCGATTTATCTCCTATCAGCGGCATACCGACGGCCGCACGGTGCTGACTGCCAATGGTGGTCGACTTGCGGTTGCCGGTATTGGGTCAGTGTATGTTGACGGTCTGGGTGCTGTTCATCAAGTTTTGCATGTGCCAGCATTACGGGCTATTCTTATGTCCCCTCAGCGCTTAGTTGATTCAGTGTTGTGCTCTTTCCACCTCCAGCCTGATGGTATGTTTTTGTCTGACAAGGTGGGGAGGACTACACCGATTAGACGAGCGCATGGCCTGCTGCTCTTGGACGATGGGGGTCGATCTACGTGCTTCATGGTGCAGCGGTCTCTCTCCTCGGTGGCTGAGCAAAGACGGAGCCGTCTTCTCTTGACTCACCAGCGGCTGGGCCATCCTCCTTTCTCCTCTCTTCAGCGTTTATTTCCGTCTTTGTGTACGGGTTTGGACCTGACTACTGTTGTGTGTGAGACTTGCCAATTGGCCAAACACCGTCGCTCGACTTTCTCTCCCTCGGAGTCCCACTCCTCTGTTCCTCTGTTTCGGGTGCACAGTGATGTTTGGGGACCAGCCCCACAGGCCAGCTTGCGGGGCCACCGCTACTTCCTTATTTTTGTTGATGAAGCTACGCGCTACACCTGGACGTTTCTCTTGGCAGCCAAGTCCGAGGTGTCCAAGACGATCAGACAGTTCTGCACCATGGTACAGACACAGTTTGGTCGTGGCATCCAGCGGTTCCGATCGGATAATGCCCGCGACTTCTTTAACTCTGATCTTGATTCGTTCTTTGCGGAACGTGGCATTTTACATGAGTCCTCCTGTGTGGCCACACCTGCGCAGAATGGTATCGCAGAGCGTCGCATCGGCTATGTGACTTCTACGGCGCGTACGTTGTTGCTGAACTATCAAGTTCCGTGGAGCTATTGGGGCGAGGCCATTTTGACGAGTACACACCTCGTAAATCGACTTTCTTCTCAACGCCTGGGGTTTCGAAGTCCGCTCGACAGGATGAATGCGGTGTTTCCCGAGGTCCAGTTGCGTACCGGCCTACTTCCTCGTGTCTTTGGGTGCACGGCTTATGTCCATGACACCTCATCGACGTTGCCGAAGCTTGCTGCTCGAGCTCTCCGGTGCGTCTTCACTGGGTACTCCTCCCTCCAAAAGGGGTATCGGTGCTATCACCCGCCATCTCGGCGCTCCTTCGTGTCGGCCGATGTTACATTTGCCGAGCACGAACCTTTCTTTGGCCCTCACTCTTCCTCGTCTCGCCTTCCGCTAGATGAGGCTCCCCCGGCCTCCTCCTTGGATTCGCTTCCTCCCACGGCGGAACCCGTTCCGTCTCCTCCGTTCTCTGCTCCTTCTTCCTGTCCTCCCCCAGATTCGGGCCCTCCTCCTACCGTCTCTGATTCTACTCCTATTGCCTCCCCCCCCATCTTACCTCCCTCTACTCCTGTTGTTTCCCCCCAGGATGATATTCCCATTCCGTCCTCCTCTCCTGGTGAGTCCTCACCGTCTGCTGACCCACTGTCGTCTGTCGATGATGATGATCTCTTGGATAGGCCCATTGCCTTACGGAAGGGAGTTCGTCAGTGCACTCGCACACCTCTCTATCCGTTATCTCACTACCTCACTTTCGACCAGCTGAGTACTCCATACCAGCTGTTTCTCACTCGCATCGAGTCACATCCAATTCCACGCCGGCTCGCCGATGCTCTCGCCTCTTCTCATTGGAAGGCGGCGATGGAAGAGGAGATGCAATCCCTTCTCCGGAACAATACTTGGGAAGTTGTCCCGCTCCCTCCAGGGAAAAAGGTGGTGGACTGCAAATGGGTCCATGCCACGAAGCATCATGCAGATGGTACTCTCGAACGCTTCAAGTCTCGGCTAGTGGCTCGGGGGTTCACTCAGTCATACGGCATAGACTATTTTGAGACGTTCTCCCCGGTGGCGAAGATGGAAACTATTCGTCTTCTTCTTGCACTTGCGGCACACTACTCATGGGCCATCCGGCAGTATGACGTGAAGAATGCATTTCTCCATGGTGACTTGGAGGAAGAGGTGTATATGCGACAGCCTCCCGGGTTCACTCTTGGTCCTCCTGGCACTGTATGCCGACTGCGGAAGTCTCTCTATGGACTGAAGCAGTCTCCGAGGATGTGGTTTGGCCGGTTTTCATCTGTCATGAAGGCCGAAGGTTATCTCCAGAGTAATGGGGATGCCACCCTGTTCTATCGTCATAGCTCTGCCGGGGTATCTATCCTTGCCGTGTACGTTGATGATATGCTGCTCACTGGGTCTGATGTTGCTGAAGTTTCTCGTCTTGGTGAGGCCTTGGCCAAGGCATTTGAGATCAAGGTGTTGGGCTCCCTCCGCTATTTTCTTGGACTTGAGGTGGCCTACTCTGCCCAGGGCATCTTTGTCTCCCAACAGAAGTATGCCGTTGACTTGCTGAAGCTGACCGGTATGACTGACTGTGCACCGGTGACCACCCCCATTGATCCTAATGTGAAATTGGGAGAAGGGGGGGACTCCCCTCCGGTGAATCACTATCAGTACCAGCAGATTGTGGGAAAACTTCTCTATTTGACTCACACGAGACCGGACATCAGTTTTGCCGTCAATCTCCTCAGCCAATTCATGCATGCTCCGTGCGAAGTTCACCGCCAGGCGGCCAATCGCGTGATTGCATACTTGAAAGGCTGTCCTGGGAAGGGACTGCTCTTCCCCCGGGGCACGGATCGGACTGTGAAAATCTACACTGATGCGGACTTTGGCGGTTCAATCGTAGACTGTCGCTCTACGACGGGCTACTGTGCTTTTATCTTTGGCAGCCTCATCAGTTGGAAGAGCAGCAAGCAGGACAAGGTGTCCAGATCTAGTGCCGAGGCGGAATACAGGGCACTTGCTGATGGGGCCTCTGAAGGCCAATGGATATACGGGATTCTTGCTGATCTTCGTGTTCAGTATGAGGGTCCCATTCACTTCCTGTGTGATAACAAGTCAACGATTGCTCTGGCCAAGAACCCCGGATTGCAGGGCAGGATCAGACACATGGAGCGGAACCGCATGTTCTTCAAGGAACGGATGGACGAGGGCATCTTTGATCTTGAGTTCGTTCCTTCTGCAGATCAAGCGGCGGATGTGCTGACTAAGGGTCTCTCCAAAATTCTTCTTCAGCGTGCTGTATCCAAGCTCTGCATGGATGATATCCACACTTCGCTTGCGAGGGGCTGTTAGTGTTAGAGAGACTAGTGGGCCCTGTTCTATGAGCCCACTAGCTCACTCACTCTCTCTCTCTCTTCCCTTAGGGTTATATAACCCAAACCCCTTGTAAACACTCAGTATGTTATTCTACTCGACTTCCTCCTCCACCAAGCCCTAGCTTGGATTCAACACCTTGCACTCCCTAAGTCAATAAGGGACCTTAGAAGTTTCCTAGGGCAAGTCGGCTTTTATCGTCGCTTTATTCAGGATTTTGCTAAAGTTTCAAAACCACTGACTTCTCTTCTATGCAAAGAAAAAGATTTTATCATTGAGGAAGAAGAGAAGCACCCCTTTATGCAGCTGAAGCAATCATTAGTGGAAGCACCTATTTTACAAAGTCCTAATTGGGACTTACTTTTTGAGATTATGTGTGAGGCTTCTGATTTTGCAGTGGGCGCGGTTTTGGCACAACGAATCGACAAAAAGCCGACCGTCATATGTTATGTAAGCAAGACGCTAGCCGACGCTCAACTTAATTACACTACTACGGAGAAGGAGTTGTTAGCGGTCATCTTTACTTTGGAGAAGTTTAGGCCGTATATCTTGGGCACCAAGATCATTGTATACACGGATCATGCCGCATTGAAGTACTTGTTGTCCAAGAAAGAGGCTAAACCGCAACTGATTCGATGGGTTCTCCTTCTTCAAGAATTCAATTTGGAGATCAAATACAAGAAGGGAAGTGAGAACTCAGTGGCTGATCATCTTTCTCGACTTCATACCACATCCTCAGGTGAGATTTGTGACACATTCCCCGATGAGCAGCTCCTCACCGTTGCGACTAAGGTACCTTGGTTTACGCATATTGTTAATTACTTAGTCACAAAATCTATCCCCGATTATTGGAACACGCATCAAAAGAAGAAATTTTCCTATGATGTTAGATATTATTTTTGGGAAGAACCCCAATTGTTCCATGTAGGGGCTGATCATATTATTTGGCGAAGCGTTCCAGAGGAGGAACAAGAGCATATTATATCGATGTGTCACTCATCTTTATGTGGAGGACATTTTGCGTCGAGAAAGACTGGAGCGAAGGTGCTACAGAGTGGCTTCTATTGGTCGACTCTATTCAAGGATGCGATCAAGTATTGTAAGGAATGTCTAAAGTGCCAATTCGCATTGAACATCTCAAAGCGAGATGAAATGCCCTTGCAAACTATCCTTGAGGTATAAATTTTTTATCTTTGGGGGATTGACTTTATGGGACCATTTCCACCATCGGAGGGAAAAGAGTACATTCTTGTAGCGGTGGACTATGTGTCCAAATGGGTCGAGGCGATACCGAAGAGGACAAACGATCATCGAGTGGTTAATAAGTTTATTATTAACAATATCTTTTCTCGATTTAGTTATCCTAGAGCTATTATTAGTGATGGTGGATGTCATTTTACTAACTCTCATTTCAGGAGTTTACTTACGAAATATGGAGTTCACCATCGTGTCACAACCCCGTATCACCCCCAAGCAAATGGCCAAGTAGAAGTTAGCAATAGAGAAGTCAAGAACATCTCTAAGAAGATCATTCGCACGGATGGAAGAGATTGGGCAGCGAAGCTACCCGATGCTCTATGGGCCTACCGGACCGCATTCAAGACACCCATCGGGATGTCTCCTTTTAGGCTCATTTATGGCAAACCTTGTCATCTCCCCATCGAGTTAGAGCATAGAGCATATTGGGCCATTAAAAAGCTCAATCTATCTCTTGATCAAGCTGGAAAAGAAAGACTTCTACAACTTCAAGAGCTCCAAGAATTACGGAATGAGTCGTATCAAAATACCGAGATTTATAAGGCCAAAAATAAAGCCTTTCTTGACAAGCACATTAATAGGAAAACTTTTCATGTTCATGACAAGGTATGGCTTTATAATTCTCGTCTTAAACTCTTTCCAAGGTAATTATGCTCAAGGTGGGATGGTCCATATGAGATCCTTGAAGTGTTTGATAATGGATCGGTCTTGATTTTAGATCCCAAGACCAAGAATTCCTTCAAGGTGAATGGACATAGGTTGAAACCATATATTGGTGAAGGACCCCCACCTCCCCATAGTAAAGAGCTGCAATCCCTTGAGATCTCAGCCACTAGTTAGTCATTAGAGGGAGTTACGTCTAGCTAAAGACGAAAACTTAGCGCTTGTTGGGAGGAAACCCTTCTTTATCTTTACTTTTGCCTTTACTTTCTACTTTTGTTCTCGTTTTGTATTTATTTTTTTACTTTTATATTTTTTGTTTTTATTTGATGTTTTCTGTTATTTCTCTATAAGTTTGTTAGGTGCTAAGGAGAAGGGAACATCAAAAGAAGAAATTCAGCCCCACGACAACTCCACCAATGAAGAGAAGAATGCAACCGATGCAAATTCCCGCCAAGTTTTTCTTTTATCCCTTATCTCTCTCTTCCTTTTTACTAGTGTTACATGCTATGTATCATGATTGTCATCACTTTTCCATGAGCATGCTGATTTTTATTGAGGACAATAAAAGGAATGAGCATGGGGGGGAGTTTTCTAGAAAACTTAAAATTTTTAAAAATTGTTGCATTCCTTCATTTGGTATTCTATGCATGATCTGATTTTTAAACATGTGAACAACAACATGATCTTTATAAAATCACATGAAATAGTAAAACATAGAGTACATTAATACCTCCACTTATTTAGAAAGTCGTGGGAAGAGCAACCTCAAGTGTTATGTTGAGGAGATGGTAGAGTCGATGGAATTATGGATCTAGGTATTCATTTGAGGAACCATAAAATACAAAATAAGGATTTACTCAATCTCATAGTATGATTTTTCAAAACTTTCTATACTTCTCATCTACTCATTCTTCTTTCTAAATCTTGAGTTAATGACTCCTTGCACGCACATCCTTCTGCTTTCCATAGCAAGTCGTAGCTTGTATCATCCTTTGTTGGTACTACTATTATTTACATAGTGAAGCTCCTTGATCCATAGAGATACCAAAACCTCTTCGGGGGAATAAGCTGCATGTCTACTAAGGACGACACATGGGTAGGATGAGCACCATGAAATGAGTTATGTTGTTTTTCAATAAAGTTGCATAAAAAGCCTTGTAAATTTCAAATTCTGAATTATCTAATCTCTTTCTTCAAATAGGCTTGCAGCAAGTAGAATTAGGATGAATAAAGTAGAATTAGAAAGATAGAAAAAGATAAAAAAATAGAATCAGGATGAAAAAAATAAAAATAAAAAGTAGAATTAGAATGGTAAGCTACCTCCCATCTGTTTTAGCAGACTCTATTTTATAGCCACCATGTGTTGGGATCTTAGGTCGATAACTTTCCAAAATTTCGATCAAAACATCGAATGCAGTGGAAAACATTTAATCGGACATTCAAAATACCAAGCCACCAAGAACAGATGATCCTATCATCTAGTATGTATGAGAAAACATACTTAAAGGTTTCCTTGAAGGAGTTCTTGAAGCTATTCAAGTGTCTAGCCTCTACCGGTATCCACACGGTCTCCGGATGGTTGGATCTCCACTTCAAAGCTCTTCACCAAGAGAGAAAGAGAAGAAATGAGAGAATTCCCACAAGGCTTGCATGGGCACCTTTAGTTGTGGTCGTCCTCCTCCTATTTATAGATATTTGGTATGAGGTTTTTTCATAAAAACCCTCATAATTATATCTATATCCACCAACATCCATAAACCTTATGTGTGTGACCCTCTAGGTCCATATATCTCACTAGTTAATAACTCTATAGACCAAATAACACCTTATTGGTCAACCTTAATTAATTATCCACATCCACATATAGATTAATTAATCAAGGATCGACTTAACCCAATCGATAGGTTGAGTTACCAGCCCGTTGGGTGCCAAGCTACACCACGTACTCTAGGAGATATGGAGTATGTAAGAACTCACTTATGGAACCTTCCCGTCATTGATTACCATGTATGTATAATCCTTCATCCACATTAGACTCATGAATGACTTAGGGTATGGTCAACTGTCAAACCCTAATCGATCACTCAAGTTAGTACTGATGCGTGTAAAAATCATCGAGAACTCCTTCGATATTTCTACTACCTTAGCTAAGGATTTCATCGCATCTCATTCCTTTGAGTCAATCTCCTCAAATACCGAAGGTGGATGATCCCATCTTGACCACACAATCATCTTTGTGGACTTCATGTCGTATCTAATATATGACGTTTTAGATATCCCGTGGCTAGGGATTCGTAAGTCATAATCAAAACACGATCATTCATCCACAAGATGTCTTTGGTGTCTCAAGTCAAAGGACCACATACACAATCATGACATGAATCAACCTGATTGACAGTTAGGTATAATACCATTGAGGAATTCATACGGATCAATTCAGTGAACTCTTTCTCCAGAGAGCACCCACTATCTATCCTTAGTGTTTGACAGAGGAATGTCATGACCCTAAGTTTCTAGTACATTACTTTCTTCTTGGCATCATTTAAGGTAGAACATTCATTTCAGATTCTATCAATGCTTAACCCATGGTTTTCTAAACTTGTTAGTCCTATTTCACATTCTTTATCTCTCCATTGCTAAGGGACTAGCAATGATTTAAGTTGGGGGGTGTGTTAACATGCATTTATAACTTAATTTCTTATCCTAATTAAGTTATATTCATGCTTATTTTATGTGAATATGATGCATGTTATCCTAATTTTCATGAATTTTCTCGATTGGTATGCCATTACACTAAAGTTCATATTTATGCATAAATTATGGATAATTATATGCTTGATTGATGATTAATCTTTTTGCAAGGTTAAATTAATAGGAATTAATTTCTTTCCCTGATTTATTTTGACCGTAATAAATGATTTTAAAGGTTAATTTTAAGAAGGGAAATATTGGATGATTAAAAGAGAGATCTTAATGAAAGCTTTTAGGTTATTTTTAATTCATCCTATATTCTTCTTTTTAAATTATATATTTATGGCATAATATTAAAAAGAAAAGAAATTGTGATACAATGGAGAAAATTTGAGATTAAAAGTTGTATCATTAAAGTTATGAATTTCTGCAGTTTCTGTCCTTTTTCTGATTTTTATTTGATTTTTAAGTGTATTTTATAATTAAAAAATCGAAAAGGGGGGTTTTTTATTCCACAGACCCCGCGGATGATGTGGCACGGATGCTGACATCGGATCTTGATGGAGGGTCAGGATGAGGTCTGATGAGATGCGTTATGCATCGCCTTGAATTGCACACCTTGAATCGCGATCCGACGCTCGAGATGCGCCACCCGCGCGTTTCATCAGAGCCGTTATAACTCCTTTAAATAGCCACGTGCATTTGATGATGATCGATGGACCTCGAGTCCACGCGATCCACACGTGATCTTCATCGCGTTTTTGATCCAGCGCTTCTCCATCAGCCACGTCGCCTGCATTTTAAAATATCGTGTGGAACTTAGTCCCACACGGAAAAAATCAAAGAAATAAATCGGGTTTAAGGTGTGCTGATTTAAAGGGTTAGCGTAATTCAGATAATCGGAATGCTTATATGTATTATAACCCTATATTACGAGTAAATATGCATATACACGCGTGTCACCTGCGTGCCACGCTGGGAGGATTGGTGGCGTACGACCCCCGTCGCCACCAAGACACGATACCACGGCGCCGGAGGAGCCCTTTTGCACGCGCGGATCTATCCGCTTATCTTTGTTTCTTTATTATGAACTTTTTGACCCGCACGTGTTTAAGCGGGTCCTCGCTTATTTCCCTCTTCCTTTTAGGCTTTCGGGTGGGTTCTTCCCTTTTCGGGATCCCATTCGTGAAGCCCTTTCTTTTGTGAACCTTTATTTTCTATGAGTATTTTGGGTTTTGGGTTGTGGGCCTCAAGTGGGCCCTTTCCCCTCTCGGCCCATTATGGGCTCTATAAGAGGGGAAGGGACCCCCCCACAAACCCTAGCCGTCATTTGAAGAAAGAAAGGAGTGATCTCCCTCTCAAGTGGCTGCTCAAGGAAGGCCGGGGAAGGAGTCCAACCGCCGCCGCCGCCGCACGCCTCTGTGCCGCCGCCGCGACGACCGCCGCCACTCCTTGCCCCGGCCACGGTTCTTCTCCACCATTATCGCGACGCCGCCGTCCTCAAGCCGCCGCCGCCGCCTCAGGCCACCGCCGCCGCCGCCTCCGGACCGCTGCACCGCCATCCCTTCCATCTCAGACAAGCCTGCGGCAAGCCTCCGGCCATCCTCTCCTGCTGCTCCTCCTCCCACTCCACCTCCGCCAGCCCCCCTCCTCCACGAACCGCCAACTGCAGCTCCACCTCCTTCTCCACATCCCTCTCCCCGACGTCAGCCATCCCTCCTCTCCACCGTCCGTCCCGAGCGCCCTCTCCTTGTCGCACAGCCCCTCCTCCACCCGATTCAGCATTGCGCATCCCCTCCCCGATCTTCCCTCAAGCTTCCCGTCTACCCCCCCCCCCCCCTCCATCTCCGAAATTCACTCTCCCCTATCTGCCCGATTTCGTGCTTCCCTCTCTGACGACTCCTCCTCCAACCACCCCCAATTTCCCCGCCATTCCCTCGTCCTACAAAAATTCGCATCGACAGCCTGCAGGGTCCATGCCATCGTCCCGACATCTTCCTTCCCCCCTCGCAAACCCATCGAACCCCTCTACCCTCAGCCAAATCATTGGCCAAATCTCCATCATCTCCGCGGAAGTCACCCCGCGCATCATCACCTCCATTCCGACTTCCCCATGGTGCGATTTTGTTTTCCCCTCTCTCTTGCGATTTTGCCATTCCCGTCGCCCTCCCTCTCCCCCATCCGAATTGGTGTTCATCCTTCCATCGTCTAGCCACTTCACTTACCTAGGTTCCGTCGCCCATCCCCTCCGAATTCCGCTATCCCGCCAACCCTGACCAATTTCACAATCGCCCGAACGAATTTCGTCACCATACCGCATCCCGCACTTCCCCTGTTGACTTGGGTTTAATTTTTCTTGAATTTTATTTCCCCATTCCATCAACCTGCTCCCTCCTCCCGAGATTTGCCAGCCGAATCCTATCTCGTCGTCCTTTCAAATTTCCATCGTCACCCCACCGAATTCACTCAGCCGTCCATGCGAATTCACCCATCTCCCTTGAAGAATTTCCCCGAACGATCTGCCAGCTTCTCTCTCTCTCACCCTCCCCATTACCCCGTCGCCCACGCAAATTCCCGAGCTCGCGAACGTGCCCAACCACTTCCCTCGCCTCCACCCCTCGTCATTACCCATCGACGACCCAACCAATCGACTGCCTCACACATTTCAACCTCTCCTCACGAGTTCTTGAATTCAAGATCCCCACGAATTTCAAAAGCTCACAACACCGGAAATCTTGAATTCACGAAGCCACGCCCATCCCATTTTCCGTCGTCTCCCTCCCCTAAGCTATCACCTCCAGAAATCGCTACTCATCCCACCTCATCTTCTTCTGGAAAACGAATCCACGATTCCCAACTGGAAATCGTTCACGTCATCACCCTGCAACCCATCTGCACGTGAATTCGCTGGTTCCGATCTGGCCAACGACACCGACGCCCGCGCCTGCCGCTCCCAAATGTCCCCACTGGTGTCCTCCCTGGAATATCCCATTCCAGCAGGGGATCGGCGTCCCCGCCCTATCCACTCGTGTCGCATCGGTGTCCGATTCCCTATTTGCCAAGAAGAGGTCAACGTGAAGACTGCAGCTCCTCTGTGGGCCAACAAACCACACAGTCCCTCCTCCGGCGTCCGGACCACTCGGGTGCGTACCCGAGTGTCTACCTACACGCACACACACCTTGCTAGCACCCCGCATCACTCCGACGGTGCGCCCACGCCCCTGTCCATTGTGATGTCATCCTTGGACGCGATCGGCGCGCCCTTTCCCGCGACGCGATTCCGACCGGCTCACCGCACGACTCCTCGGCGCGCCCGCCCGTCCCTCGACTTCCATCATCGAGGATTCCGCTCTTCCCCGGCATCGCCACCTCGGGTTTACCCTTGCCGCCACCTGTGTTGCGTACGAACGGCCTCCCACGATACGACACGACTGACCGGGCACGCGCCCCGCAGGTCAGCTTCAACCCCTCTTTCAAGTTAATTACTTTTCGAAGCATTTCCTTCACTCGTCTCCACCGCCGTCGGACGACGTAGATAGGGTAGTAAGATTATTGGTTCGAGATTTTTGTCGCGTACATTAGGTCCGACACCGGGCGTGGGCTGCAGCCTTCGAGCTACTCCACGACGAGCGGCTTCTATGCCTCCGGATGTGGACCGAGAGGATCTCACCCTATCCATCATCACGAGTTTCCCCGGGTCACCAGGAGTCGACTCTGCTGGTCGGCACGCCTGCCTGTGCTTAGGTTTAGGTTAGGTCTCATACTTAGGGTCTAGGACTCGCCTACCCGTAGGTTAGGTTTGACCACCCTATCTTCAGTCAGCCTCAGTCCCATTGATTAGGCACGAGGGCTTTCACCACCACATCCTGCATCACTCTCCCACGCCACTCCTCTCTCGCGACGTCTCCTCTCCCTCTTTCTCATCTCTCTCTCTTGCTCTCTCTCCCGCTATCTTTCTCTCTCTTCTCGGGTTTCCTCACCACGGAAATGGCTCCGGTCGCGAGGAGAACTCCTCTCTCTGGCACTCTCCTCTCTCCCTCTCCTTCCCTCTCGCTCTGGTCGCGAGGAGTTTCCTCTCTTCTTCTTCCATTTCTCTCTCTTTGCACGTTTTGCAGGTCTGACCCGCGCGTTTGCCGGACCCATTTTAACCGGAGCGGTTTGACCGGGATACTTAAAGAGAGTGGACATCAGATCAACGGCCAAAAATGCGCCAGATGAAAATCGTGATATCACACGATCCTGATGGAGTTACGGGCTGAAATTTCGTGGGCATGATTGTCATTTCATGCTCCACGAAATTGTCGGCGCTGATTTAAGTTTTGAGATGAAAAAATTAGGGTTATGAATGTTTTGTTGTATGCTTCTAGTATTGGCTAGCCAGAAGGAAAGAAAGCAACGATGGATCATTCATCATGTGTTGAACATCATTCTCAGTGAGTTTCTTCCCTCTTCTCTTCGTTCTTCATGTTGGATTCAAGACGCCAAGTCTGGGCAAAATATACGGCTCTCAAAGTATGTTTTGATTAGGGAGCATCACTAGATCATATTTTCATCAGGAATATTTAGATTAGGATCATTTTCAATCTATTTCTCCTATTTTCCTCAATTGTTCATCCACATTTCCGAATTTAAAACCCGAAAAATCACTTTTCCACCATCGATCAAGGGTTTCCAATATCTGAAAAGAGTTTGGAAGCACTTGTTCAGTTGATTTCATCTCCATGCACATTTTCTTCCTTCCATCGTCCATTTCCGCTTTCTAAATCTAAAAATACCAAAGATAATCTTCTGATTTCAATCTCTTAACCTTCCTCTCTGTGGATTCGACCTCGACTTGCCACTGTTCTATTTTAAAAAATCAGATTTGAAGAGTTGAGTATAAATTTTGTTTGATACGTAAAATCGCGCATTCAACGACCGCGTTTTTATGCTTATCAACCGCCTTAACGGTTTAGTCCACGTGGCACGCGCATCACCGTCATAACTCCTCAACATAATGGCTGAGATTAAATCCTCTGCTTGTAACTGAAAATAATGCTTCCACCGTGGATGTGTAGATGGACGGCTGGATCAATTGCTTACAAACTCTTCCTTGATCCTTGCCTCGTTCATCTTCGCGACACCCAATTTTTCATGAATCTCTTCAAATTTGATGCATCCCAATGATTTTCTAAAGGAATCAGCCAACTGCGATTCCGTCTTCACGTACTCGATGTCCACATACCCTTTTTCCACGCAATCACGGATGAAATGGAACTTCGTATCAATGTGCTTGCTTCGTCCGTGCTGACTTGGATTATTGCTTAGTGCAATAGCTGATTTGTTGTCAACAAATAAAGGGTGTCACCTTAATATTTAGTAATTCTTCAACGAAGCGAACAATCCACATCCCTTGACAAAAAGCAGTCGAGGCTGCAATGTATTCAGCCTCACATGACAATAACGCTACTACAGTTGCCTTCACCGTATTCCATGTGATAGCAGAATTTCCCATAGAAAACACTTGACCGGTTGTACTCTTTTGATCATCACTATCTCCAGCAAAGTCACTGTCTCTAAAACCGTGTATAGAGTAATTTTTCTTCCCTCTCTCATATCTTAGTCCGAAAGAAGACGTTCCTTTGATATATCTTAGAATTCTCTTTGTTGCACTCATATGCTCTGAACTCGGTTTGTTCATGTACTTGCTCAGGTAATTCACACTATACATTATATCAGGTCGAGTATTTAACAAGTACCTGAGGTTGCCTATAAGACTTCTAAATTTTGACGGATTTACTTCATCTTCTTTTCCGTCTTTCACCAACTTTAACCGAGCTTCCATCGGAGTTCTTGTTGAATTGCATTCGCTCATTTTGAATGCATGAAGGATAGTTTGGATGTAGGACTTTTGATTAAGCCAGGTAAAGGTTGCTTCATGCATAATTTTAATTCCTTAATAGGAACTGAGAATACCCAAATCCGTCATTTCGAAAACCTGTTTCATGTTTTCTTTGAATTCTACTATTTTATAAGAATTCAACCCTGTGATGATCATATCATCAACATATACTCCAATTATGGCTTGTTTCAAACCATACATAGCCTTTTGCAATTTCAGTATGTGATCCTCCTTCCCTTTTACTTTGAAGCCTTCAGGTTGAGTTATGTATATGTCTTCTATGATCTCTCCATTCAAGAAGGCAATTTTAACTTCCAGATGATGTAATTCCCATATTTCTTGTGCAGCAATGGCGATTAGGATTCGGATGGATTCCATCCTTGCAACAGGTGATAATACTTCACCATAGTCTATTCCCTCCTTTTGAGCATATCCCTTCACTACCAACCTTTCTTTGTACCTCAAAATTTTTCCCTTGTTGTCCTTCTTCACCAGAAACAACCACTTTACCCCAATTGACTTGATATCTCCTTGTTGTTTAACCACAATCCACGTCTGGTCGTTTAAAATTGCTGAGATTTCTTCCTTCATTGATTCTCTCCACACTTCTTGTTTTGCAGCCAAGGAATAAGAAGATGGTTCCTCGGTGAATAGAAGACATAATTCACAACACAAAAGATTAGTTTCATCATAGATTGACTGTATGGATCTATACCTCACTGTCTCTTCTTCTTCTGAGTCTTCTGATTGATTGAGCTCCCTCCCTCTTGACTCACTGATCATAGACTCTTCTCTTTGTTCTTCAGATGAATCTCTTTCACCTTCTTCTAATCCTGTGACTTGAAGAATATTTGAAGAACATAAATGAAAGTTTTCTTACTTTGTCTTGTTCACTGAATTTGAAGGACTTTTTCTTATCAAATATCACATCTTTGCTGATGTGAATTTTGAAATTAGCAGGGTCTAAGCATCTGTAGGCTTTTGATCCAGCTTCATATCCCATAAACAACATGCACTTACTTCTATATTCAAGCTTTGAGAGTCTTCTAGTGGTTTTGACAAATACCACTGAACCGAATATTCTAAGATGACTTACATTTGGTTTTCTTCCATTCCACCTCTCGTAAGGTGTCTTCCCTTTCACCCCTTTTGTAGAAGACCCGATAAGCACATATACACACGTACTGACTGCCTCTCCCCATAATTCTAGAGGAAGTTTTTTTTTCTTTTAGCATACTCCTCACTAAGCCCATGATGGTTCTATTTTTTCTCTCAACCACACCATTTTGTTGTGGGGTATAAGGGGTAGTCAGCTGTTTCTTAATCCCACTCTTATCACACAAGCTTTTAAATTCATCAGAGGTAAATTCCCCCCCTCGATCACTCCTTACACACTTTATTTTCACTTCTTTCTCTGCTTCTGCCATAGATTTGAATCTTTTGAATTGTTCTAAGGCCTCTGATTTCTCCTTAAGCGAAGCTACCCACATACACCTTGAATAATCATCTACAAATTAGGAAGAAATATCTCTTTCCTCCTACTCTCTGTGGACTGATAAGTCCACAAATATCCATATGCATCAGTTCAAGGACACTCAAAGTTCTATATGTTGAAGATGGAAAAGAAGCTCTTGAGTGTTTACCTGAGATGCAGTGAGCACATACCTCATTTGGATTTTCGGAAGTGAGATAAACCTTTCACTAGATCTCCTCTTATCATGTCTTGTAGAGTGTGAAAACTCTGATGGCAGAATCTTTTATGCCATAACCATGCTTCACTCGCTTCTTCCTCGGTCAAATTACATCTCTCATTGATGTTGATCTTCATTTTGTACATATTTCCCAAAGTTTTCTTTGTCTTGGTAAGTAATCTGCCGGACTTGTCATGAACCGTGAGGAAGCCACTGCTCAAGAAGGTTTTGCAACCTTGGTCATCCAATTTCCTGAGGCTAAGGATGTTAGTTTTTAAGTCAGGTAGGTAAAGGACATTTGAAATTATCAAGACTTCACCGGTTTTGAGGGTGACAGAGATATTACCCTTGCCTTCATATGGAATCGTCGATCCATCACCGAATTTTACTCTTCCTCTCCGATTTTTCATCAATGTTATGAAAGAATGCCCTCTTACCTGTCATATGACTACTGGCTCCTGTATCAAGATATCACATGCAATCATCATGTGAATCATTTGTTCCCTGTAGAAGCAATTCTCCAAACTCATCAGACACTACCATCATAAGAGCTGATTCTTCTTTGGTTTCCTCTGCGACATTAGCCTTCTCCTCTTTCCCTTTCTTCTATGTGTCTGAATAACACTCATCGGAAAAGTGACCCATCCTTTGACAATTGTAGCACTTAATCTTTGACTTGTCAAAAGGCTTTCTCTCTTCTTCATCTCTGTCGTTCTTGGAGAGTCTTCCGCGTCCGCGACCTCTTCCTCTCCCTCTGCTTGATCCTCTTCTTCTTCCTCTTGAGGATGATCCACGATCGCCTTTCTTGGACTGATTAAAGGCTCGAGCAAGCAGAACTTGCTCTTCTTCCCTCGAATCTCTTTCTTGAAGCCTCTGTTCATGCACTCTCAGAGACCCGATCACTTCATCAACACTTAACCCTTTCATGTTTCCGAATTGTTCAAGAGAAAAGGTTAGAGAGTCATACTTCACTGGCATTGATCGGAGGAGCTTTGCCACCGCTTCTTTCTCCTCTAATCGCTCTCCCAAGCCTCTTAATTTCAGAAATGATCTTGGTGAAACGTGAAGAGAAGTCACTTACCTTTCTCATCTTTTTTCATCGCAAGATTTTTTCAAATTCCCGTCTCAACGATTGGATTTTCGATTGTACGACGTGATCTACCCCCACATGGAGTATCCGAATAGTTTCCCAATTCTCTTTAGCTAGTTTTCTTGACATCCAATTGAAAACTCATGGATTCTGAGATGGAGTTTAGGATCGCAAAGAGAGCTTGCCGATCTTTCTTTCGGTTTGTCTCGGTTCCGGTAATTGCTTCCCATAAACCATGAGCTTCCAGGTACACTTCCATCCTCATTGCCCACAGACGATAATTTGTGGATGTCAGGGGAGAAGATCGAAGCCGTCACTGCTTCAATTCGTGACACGATTTCTTGAATTGCGGAGCTTGAGTCATTTGAGGATGAACCTCCTCTCTTCGGCATCTCCACAACTTAGAACCTCCGCTCTAATACCACTTGTTGGCGATTAAATGAGTTTGAGATCGGAATTTGGAGAGGGGTTTGATCACAGAAGATCAGAAAAAACAAACAACTCTATTTCAATTCAAGAACACACTCAATTGTAGTCGCAACACCGCTCACTCACTTTGGCATTTCATCAAACACTTATTTATAGGAGGAAAATAAGAAAACCGGCGTAACGGTTTAGTCCACGTGGCGCGCACATCACCGTCATAACTCCTCAACGTAACGGCTGAGATTAAATCCTCCGCTTGTAACTGAAAATAACGCTTCCACCGTGGATGTGCAGATGGACGGCTGGATCAATTGCTCACACCTGGTACCCTACGACCGGGTCACACGCCACTTTTTTCCGCCAGCGCTTCGGCGCCACACTCGACCTATCCTTGAGGGAGCTCGAACAAGTCTGCTTGAGGTTTAATTAGTCTGCTCGGGATGCCCATGTGGGCCACAATGTAGATGAGAAATGGACACTGCCACATCACCACTAAAACACATTTTTTCCTTTTGCCCAGTAGAAGAAAAGAAGTTTATTTTGTCTTGTTTTAAGTGAGAGTTTATTTCCTCTCTTTTCTTTCTCTTATTTCCCGCCTATGTGCGTGCGCTTTAGTACCTTGTAAGCCATCTGCTCAAGACCTTTTGAGCTCCTTTCATTCAAAGAAACCTACGGACGGAAAGTCAGAGCCGTGCCTTGTGCAACGAAAACACCGCCTCCGTTGACCAGGGGGTAAAAATATAATGTTAAATGTAAATGTTGGCAACTGCGAGGACTGGCGTTCGAGCCTCCTTGGCAGCCATTTGTCTGGCTCTGACGTCTCCATGACTCCATCTGCCATCCGTTGATGATGTCAAACCAAGCAAGGAAGATTATTAGGGAGAGAGAATCTCTGATCAGATGGAGGACATGTAGAGCTGACTACAGGGTATTGTTTATCGCCAGGTCGTGGAATGCGGAAATGAAACTATCGCGGTGGGTGGGTGGATTCTTGAGACGCGAAGAGTAACTAAAAAACTTCGTGCGAACAGGAATCACGTGGCTCCATCTTGGAGCTGGGAGAGCGATTCAAACGAGCGAGACAGCGTCGCTGGCACCCGCTATTCGCGACAGAAAATTCTTCCGGGAAGCCGTCAAGACTCAAGAGAGAAGGTGAGAGACGTAAGGGGACCACCTTAAAAAATATGATGGGAATCGCGGTGCGTCGACGACTGGCTGGGAAACCAACAAGAAAATTCCAGCAAGGCGAGAGAGGAGATAGGCTGAGATGCGGAAGGTTGGCTCGCAGATCCAAGCGGGGAGGAGTCGCTGTCAGAGGGGCTGTCTCGTCTCTCACGTGGTCATTCATAATTGCCGCGATTTTAATCCCTTTCATTTATTCTCGACTGTGCGCGCAATAGGGTGAGGGTTTAATCTACCCAAATATTGCTATTTGATCTCTCAAGTACGCTGTTGGAAATAATAAAAACCTCTAATTAATAAACAGGTATTAACTCGCCTAATATCACGTGAACCCGGGTCCCACCCGAGATGGTAAATTCGTCAACTGCGACTCGACGTTTCAACCACCAGCGGCGGGCCCCGGGCGGCGGCGGGTAACTCTTCCCTTTCATCTTCGTTTCTTGGTCATCTTCAGGGAAAGGAAGGGGAAATTAAATTGATCTTTGTTTCTCTCTGTCTTACATTGCTCTTCTTTTCTTAACTCACCGACCGGCGAGGACCCCGCGGGAGCTATAAATACCACCCCTTCTCCCGTGCTTCCTGCGAGCTCCTCCACATCAACTCTTCAGTAAGGCTGTACCTCCCTGCCCTCTAGATCTCGTTCCTCCCTCGCAATGGCGGCTAGAGTCGACCTGGACGGGCGCCCCATCGAGCCCATGACCATCTGCATGATCGGGGCCGGCGGTTTCATCGGGTCCCACCTCTGCGAGGAGCTCATGTTCAAGACCCAGCACTCGGTGCTCGCCGTCGACGTGTACGACGACAAGATCCGGCACCTCACCGAGCCCGAGAACGGCCACCCCTGGTCCTCCCGCATCGAATTCCACCGCCTCAATATCAAGCACGACTCCCGCCTCGAGGGTCTCATCAAGAAGTCCGATCTGGTGAGTCCACCAACCTCATTTTTTTATTGTCTCGTCCAGATCTCGGCCGTCGCCTGCCTTTTTTTCATTTCTTGATAATGTCATTTCTGCGACGGGCTTTGCCCGCGTCAGGTCATCAACTTGGCTGCCATCTGCACCCCGGCCGACTACAACACTCGTCCGCTCGACACCATCTTCAGCAACTTCGTCGACGCCCTCCCGGTGGTATGATCTCTCTCGTCGATTGGCCTCTTGTCGTCGTCGATTTCTGGCGCCTAATTTAACGGAGATTTCGCACAGGTCAAGTACTGCGTCGAGAGCAACAAACGCCTAATCCACTTCTCCACCTGCGAGATTTACGGCAAGACCATCGGCTGGTTCCTTCCCCAAGACCACCCCCCTGAGACAGGGTTCATACCTCTGCTCTCTGCCCTTTTATCGTGGCCGTTGATAAATCAGCCAATTTTTATTCTTTTAACTAGCTGAGGCAAAAAGTTTAAATTGATTAAACCCGGAGGACGAATTTTCGGTCAAAGATGGATAAACATTGAGACTCGAGGCCGTTGACCCTCCCCATCCTTTCCTTTTGGTCCTTGTCTTAACACTAATCCTGAAAATCCCAGAGCTTTGGTTTGCGACGATGACATTGACCAGGACAATTGAACATCCCCTCCCCGTTATCCGTGTTGTATTGTCATTTCGAGGGAGAATGGCCGTTTTTAATGTCGCCCCACTCCTGATTTACAGGATCCCGAGTTCTACATGCTCAAGGAAGACGAAACTCCCTGCATCTTCGGCCCGATTGACAAGCAAAGGTGGTCCTATGCTTGCGCCAAGCAGCTGATCGAGAGGCTCATCTACGGTGCGAAGAAATGCTCATTTCGGCCATTTTTATAGAACTTGTTGGAGAAATATGTTTCTGGATATATATTCGTCTAACAGTCTCATATTAACCTCTAATTTATTCCTTTTTTTCCCTCCCTTCATAGCCGAGGGCGCCGAGAACGGCCTCAAATTCTCCATCGTCAGGCCCTTCAACTGGATCGGACCCAGGATGGACTTCATTCCCGGCGTCGATGGCCCCAGCGAGGGTGTTCCCCGTGTCCTGGCCTGCTTCAGCAACGTAAGATTCTGTCCTTCCGGACCATACATGTGTCCCCAGCTGTTCCAAAGTCCACAAATTCGCTCGGAACTTCCGCCAACTCAACTTGAATTTGTGTCCTCGCAGAACCTTCTCCGCAAGGAGCAGTTGAAGCTCGTGGACGGTGGTCTGTCCCAGAGGACCTTCATTTACATCAAGGACGCCATCGAGGCCGTCATGCGCATGATCGTATGCTCGCCAAACTTGACCTCTGCTTTTTTTACCATGGTTTTGTTCCCGGTCGGAAGCTTTAAAAGAGTGTTTTCCCATTTATTTTCTTCTTGAAAACACCAGGAAAACCCGGACCGCGCCAATGGTCAAATCTTCAACGTGGGTAATCCCAATAACGAAGTCACCGTCAAGCAGCTGGCCGATATGATGACCAAGGTACTGTTACTGCGCAGCACATTGCCACCCAATATCCGCTGTCGCGTAGATATTTTTCTTTTTTTCATCCCCAATATCCGCTAACTGCTGTTCTGGTGCCGGCAAAATTCAGATCTACGCGAAGGTCAGCGGCGAGCCCTCGCTGGAAGTTCCCACCGTGGACGTGACGTCGCAGGAGTTCTACGGGGAGGGATACGACGACAGCGACAAGCGTATTCCCGACATGACCATCATCAAGAAGCAGCTCGGTACGCCATGACCATCACGCTATGCTTTTATATCAAGCTCATTCTTTAGTAAATAAACAATGATCTCTTAGTAGGTTTGAATCTTCTGTCTTCATGTGCGGTCGGTAACTAACCTAATTGGTGTTTCTCTCATCGTTTCTGCTAGAGTGGGAGCCAAAGACATCGCTCTTCGACCTGCTGGAGACGACGCTAACTTACCAGCACAAGACGTACTCCGAGGCCATCAAACGGGCTACCTCCCAGCCCGCCGCCACCAGCTAAGATTCGCTCTTTCGACCCCAGGATGATTCGGAAAATGCCAGAGTCCACAGAGAAATCCTTCATACAGCTATCATCTCTTTCGTAGCATAGGGAAAAAATGTGTTCTATTCGATTGTATTTCTTTTCCTTCCCGAGAAGAGGGTGCAGGGAAGGCGAGAGACAGAAACCGAAAAGGTAGATGTGATTGGTGCCCGCCCGATTCCCCACGAAACTGGAAGCAGAAGACAATAAACACCTCACGCTGTTGTTAGTGTTTCTCCAATTTCTCTTGTTGTATTGAGGTTTATGCCATGGTTAAATAAAATTCCAGTGTCATCCTGTTACGATACCCATTCGAACATACGAGAGGAGGAGATGCATCCGAAAGACAGGATCTGCATAATCAGAAATGAGAAGAAACATAAAGCATAGACATAGATAAAGCAGAATCAGCACGTAAACAATTCCCTGCCAGGGGAGAATTAAAAGCGAGGAAGCACGTTAATCTAGGACAAAAAATGTGGGAGGGAGCTCGGCGGTTAACATCTTGGAGTGTGAGGGTTGACTTGGTCAACTCTCTATTCTAGAAGATTCCGTTCTAGAATTTTAGAGAGTTTTCTAAAATCTTCTATGCTTCTGCTGGAAGCTTGTGGAGCCTTTTAGATTACATTAGAAGTTTATGGATATCTCTAAAAGCTTGGGGATCTTTCTAGATGTTCTAGAAAGTATGAAAATCTTCTAGAGAGAGAGTCTCTAGAAGCTTCCAAGGAGCTCTCTAAAAGCATGAGCTCACCCAAAGCTTGGTGCAATCTTATGGAATCAACTCAAGAGAATCCTAAGGGAATGAAACCCTTTGCAAAGAAAGGGTTAAGCTACGTGGATAGTTGGAGAAAAAGAGAGGAGCAACAAAGCATCTTTGAAAAAAGCTTTGTGAAGAGGTGACACTTAGTGTGGATCTTTTTGTTAGGTAGTCCCTTTGGTAAACTTGTTCTCTTTCTTCCTTTTTGTCCTGACTGTTTAGGAACTCTATTATACATTTCATCCCATTTAAAAAGGTTATTTTTCTCCAATTTTTTGGTAGGGTTTCTTCAAATCTCATCCCTGGACTCTTGATGTATACTTGAGCTTAGTAGGATACATACTTTAGACTCCTTGAAAAGATCCTCAACAGTGGAGTACCTAAAACTTTATTGACTTTTATTTTGGAAAATATATTGATATTTATCGAGAACAGTAACATCGTTGTCAAGGGAGAAAATGTTAGATTAGAGAATGGAGGCAATTGAAAAAAAATTTGCCAAATTCAAGAGAGCAAAATCAAAGACAGTTTGCTGAAAATCCACCACTATTGAGGAACTTCAAATGATGTTTCTTGATCGCACCTCCCAATCAGAGACGAGACAGAAATCCATAAGTTGAAGGAGTTCTTGTAGTCAACTTGGGAAAAGAAGCCACATGTGGGCAAAAAAATGAATGTTCAAGAAAGCAGCTCTGCTGATTTGAGTTCTATCGTCATGGCCACCAATAAAATGGAGGCACCTCTTTTCGGAGGAAAAGATGTGGATGATGTTGATCACCTAGAAAGAATTATTAATTGTCTAGAAAGATCAGCTATACAATAATTTATATGGATAGAAGATAGATTTACATTTGAAGATTGCGATGATTTCAAAAATCAAATTGAAAGGAAATTTGGAGAACCCTTGTCCGAAAATAGAATGCACCAGTTCTTTACTATAGCATCACTGAGAAATTTGAATGATTATCAATTTATTCACCGCCTATTCCCAATGAAGCTATGGAACAAACATTTTGTGAAGGTCTGAAGCTAGATAATTTAGTGGGTTTAAAATCCATAATGGCTGCTGCCTTAAGTGCCAAAAAGTGCTTTACAATCTTGTGGAAAGCTTGGAAAACATCCATAAACCATGACAAACGATCAAATATTTATTTTCCAAGCAAGATCTCATCTAAAAGGATGGCCTCATCTTATAAGCACAAACTTATCAGTAAGAACGTGCAGAAAGTGAAAGATATTGTAGAAGTCTAGACAAATCAAGGAATTTCAAATCCAAATAAGCATTGAAATAAAGCAAAGGCTAATGTTTTCTAGGAGGAAGGTCTATGAAATTTTTGAAATGAGAAATTCAATCATGGATGTAGGTTCAAGAAGTACATAAAAATTATGAAAAATTGAGAGGTCATTAGAGAACTCGATGTTTGGGTAAACATAGGAGACTTCTGAAGAGGGAGCATTTTTAACTTCCTACATGTTTCTTTGGAAATCTGTTATGGTATGGATACAGTCTCGTTCTATGAAGATTAAAATCATAATTTAACCTTTAATAAGCAAGGAAGTCATAATGTTTGATCAATAGTGGAGCAACTCATAAATTTTTCCATGCTTAACTAATTGAAGATCTTAAGGTGCTAGTTAACCAATACATGAGGTTTGAAATTATTGTGGGCAGTGGTGGATAAAAAATGAATGACAAGATATGTCTGGGGAATGCTTGGAGATACAAGGAGTGAACATTGGAGCTGAATTCATTCCTATTAGACTAGTAAATATTGGTCTAGTCCAATGAATGGAATGTTGAGTTCTTTGGGGTGGACTCATATGTAGGAGAGATTATTTATCTTTAAATTAAAGTAAAATGATAACATTTTATAAATTAAAAAGGATCCTCTATTATTAGGGAGAGAGACAACACTTAAAGTGGTGTGGAAGAATACTAAAAGTGGTAGTGCTTGGTTAATGGATTTATACAATTTGACCATGCCAAAATTTTGAATTGCTAGGTGAGGTGGAAGGGAAACTACAAATAAAAATCAATTAAGAATCTTCCCTGGTCTCTCAAGAGCCAAAAAGACTCACCAAAAACTTGAAAGACAAAACACTTAATTTCTTTAATTCCTCGGGAGTCAACTAGCATTTGAAACCCTATAGATATTCTCTAGCAAAAGAATGAGAGTGAAAGAACAACTTTGAAAATTAATAGTGGCAGAAACGATATGATGACCCATAATCCCTTTGAAAGCTTGATGATATTGGTAAAGAAAGAGGGTAAAGGGTGGAGCTTCTTTAAATTCATTATCGAGTCATGAATATGCTAAAAATTCTACACAAGCTTCAAATTCTAGACAAGTTTTTGAGAAAAGTGGAAAAGTTTTTCGACAAATTACAGAGAGTATCCATATATTCCAAATTGGACTTGAATTATGGTCAGCACAAGATGCAAACAGAGGAGGATATCTATAAAAGAGCTTTCAATACTCATAAGGGTCATTGATACGCGAAAAAAAATAGTCATTGAATACGCAAATTTACGTATCAAACAAAATTTATACTCAACTCTTCAAAATTTGATTTCTAAATTAGAGCAGTGGCAAGTCGAGGTCGAATCCATAGAGAGGAAGTTTAAAAGATTGAAATCAAGAAATATTTTGGGTGTTTTTTATATTTAGAAAGCAGAGATGAATGATGAAAGGAAGAAAATGAGCACGGAGATGAAATGAACTGAACAAGTGCTTCCAAACTCCTTGAAAAGATTGAAAACCCTTGATCGATGGTGGAAAAGTGATTTTTTAGGGTTTGTAAATGAGAAAATATTGATAAACAGATGAGGAAAATAGAAGAAATGGATAGAAAATAATCATAATCTAAAGATTCGTGATGAAAACACAATCTAGTGATGCTCTCTAATCAAAACATACCTTTGAGAGCCGTATATTTTGCCCGGACTTGGCGTCTTGCATCCAACACGAGGAATGAATAGAAGAGGGAAGAAAGTCACTAAGAATGATGTTCAACACATGAAGAATGATCAATAGTTGCTTTCTTTCCTTCTGGCTAGCCAATGCTAGAAGCATACAACAAAACATTCATGAGAAATTTCAGCTCCTAACTCGATTGAGATCATGAGATATTGTGATTTTAATTTGGAGCGTTTATGGCCGTTGATCTACCCTTCTCTCTCCTCTGATTGCGATGGTTAACCCGCTCCCATCGGTCAAACTCCACGCTGATTCACACATGACGAGATGAACTCGTGCGGGCATTGAATACACATGACGTCATGTAAAAAAAAGTCCAAACTTACCAATTTAAAGATTACTTCACGAATTGAAGGGTATAATGATAAATAAGGGTCGAATCCACGGAGAATTAAGGAAATTTTTTTTAGATATCTTTGAAATTCGATCAAATAAGACGATGAATTGAGTTTTTAAATTAGGCAATTTAGTATATTAAGAAAGGTAACTCCAATACGAATTCACGGAATAAAAAATCAAGAGATTTGGATTAGAATTCACAGAGAAATTGAAGATAGAAATTTAGACAAAATTCGATTAAAAACCGAAATTAAACTGAAATTAAACTTAATATACGATTCAAAATGTAAATCTAATGGTAAATGATGAAAGATTAAGATGCAAACACACAATCTAATTCAAATTTGCGCTCGAAATGATCCAATTAATCAACGTATTCATAGCTATTTATTCTGCGATTTCGAAAATGAAGATGGCATTCAAAATGTGATGTCTCCCTATTCCTTCAATCAAATTCTGATTTCTTGCTCTCCTCGGATGCGGAAACGAGTCAAGAAGCTTAAAAAATTAAATGACTCTGAGATTATGGTGTCTAGACAGTTCAATTTTCTCAAAAATCCAAGAATAGTCTTTTGTCACGAAGAACATTCCAATTTATAGAAGAAATTGGGCGTAACTGTCGGATGCGTCGGTTTATCGCAATCAACAGCAGAGATCACACGTCGATTGACTAATCGACGTGATTAATTCACAACCGTCTGATCTTCGATGGAGAGTCCGGATAAGTCCACGTCCCGCGTGTGAGGAGAAGCGTCACTTTATTTCGCATGTTGGATCTTCATCCAATGATCGCGATAAGTCGAGAGGTCCATCGGGCGCGGTTAATCGTGACCGTTATAACTCCTTTGATGGACCGCCAAGATTAAACACCTTTAATTGAATCGATGTTTAGTAAGATGTTGCCACATACCCCTTGAATAAGTGACATCCGACGCACGTGATTAAATCACGCGACCGGATGTCTCACGTATCGTCACGTCACCTGAAATAAAAGATAAAGGAACATAGTCCCATACGAAATAAAATATGAGATATAATCATGTTTATAACATACGCGGATTCAACAGGTTAGCTTAAATCCGATTACGGATGCTCTAATCCATTTATAAATTCCGCACACACGTGTCACACACACACACGCGCATGTCACGCACACACGTCACGCATACGTGTCGACGTGTCACATGGGCACACGTCCACGCATCGCCACGTGGCTTCGCTCTGCCACATCAGCGCGCGGTAATAAAAACCCTTTTTTTATTCTTTTTAACTTATTAAAAATAAAAAATAGAGTTAAATAAATTCAGAAAAATTTAAGAAAATTCCTAAAAATTTGAAAAATCATAACTTTCAAAATACAACTCCAAATTAATTCAAATTTATTTTGTTGGATTAGAAATTGAATTATCTATCATTATAAAAAATCAAAATATTAAAATAACAAGAGAATGAATTTTAATTAAATAAATACACTCATGTATCTTATAAAGTAAATTTATATAAATACATGAGTGTTAATAAACATCTTTTCTCTTATCATTTAATCATGAAAAATATAATTATGATCTCAAATATAAATAGGATTAAAATTACATTTTTTTTAATTATGTGTAATTATCCATAAAATGATGTATTTTTAGATCATAACATGAAATTACATAAAATGATAGAAATGTACTTAAAATATGATAATATGCATACAAATGTAATAATTAATGCCTTTATTTACATCAATAATCATGTAAATTCATGTACAAATTGCATGTTATCACACCCGCCAACTTGAATAATTTCTAGTCTCTTATCAATTCACTATATAATCTCCTTAGAAAGTCCTTTCATCCTTTGATCCTACAACTAAAGAAGTAAAGTGTATCAATGTGTGATTACTTTTCCTCATAGTGTGAACCATGGTGATCTAGATTCCATAACTAGGTTAACTTCCTTAGAGCATACTAGGGTAGTGCTCATCGGCTAATGCTTGAGTCAATACTCAATTGTAATCGAGGCGAGCATATCTAAGGTTTGATGCTATGGGAATGAAAATATTCTCACACTCTCATGAGCAGATGTAATCCTCACCTCTCTCATTCTACCATCACTCTTTCACTCATTTGGAGGCTACTTAGTGTATTAGAATTCCCCTCAACCGTCTTCCTCCTAAAAAGAGTGCATTGCAAAGGGATTTCCTACTTTGGGATGCATCGTTATGAGGTGGTTGAAAGAGTAAAAAGACACTATTTCTAAAGGAATGACTTGGTTAAAAGCAAACATGCATGTTAACAAGATGGATATTATATACAAAGAAGGTACCATTGATGTTTAATTATTCTCCCAAATGATGTGAGTGATGATGGTAGATAAGGATGGATAGAATTGGTAGAGATGGTGTAGAGTGGTAGAATTGATATAGAAATGGTGGAAATGGAATGGAAGTAATGGTACCTTTCTATCTTCCTCTTTTCATCTTTTCATATTTTCTTCTTCTCTTCTTCTTCTTCTTCTTCTTCTTTTCTTCTTTTTCTTTATTTTTTTTACTTTTACAGAAGAAGAAGATAGCTTTAGAAGACTTTACATAAAACAAAGACATGGAGGTGTTTCTTGCTGTTTGTAGAGAGTATTAAAAAATCTGAAGTGTAATATGAATGGATATTTGTTTGTAAGGGAAATGTGAAAAAGATGAGATGGATGTTGACGAGACGAGAAGCGAGGTCGTCAATTTCACACGGTCTCGTGTCAAAAATAAAGCCTAATTTACCAATTTAAGGAATTAATAACGAATTAAGTGGTATAATGGTAAATAAGGGTCGAATCCAGAGGGAATTAAGGTATTTTCGAGATATCTTTTGGAAATTGATCAAATTGGATGATGAATTGAGGTGAGGAATTATTGAAAATGGTAGATTTAGAAAGATTACTCAAAGATCTATCAACGGAATCAAAAATCACTCCATTTGGATTAGTAATCACGGAGAAATCAAAGAGTGAAGTGGGATAAAATTTTCGGAATCGTGAAGAACATAAACTGAAATTAAAGGCTAAATTAAACAAAATTATGATCCTAAACTAACAATTGATGATACATGACGTTAGATTAGAGGGAAAATAAGTTTTCTAACCCGAGATAACGATCGCATCGATCCAATTGATCACCAGATCGACGGCTATTCATTCCGCGAATTCAAACGTAAACATCGGTGTTCAAGAGACAAATTCTCCATGATCGATCGACGAAATCTCACTTTTAAACACTCCGTGGACGTGAAATCGAGTCTAGAAGTGATTAAAAGTGAGAGATTCAAGAGAGGAAGGGTTTAGATGGGTCGATTAAGCAAAATCCCTCAAGAATACTTACAAAAGACGAAAAACAGTTCGTTTTATAGCCAAAATTGGGCTTAACCGTCCGATTGATGCGTTTAATCCACATTAGCGGTCCGGATTAAACGCATCAATACGAACCGTTATGAATATATCGCAACTGTTAGATCGCGGATGGAGCACCAGGATGATCCCCTTGATATGCGTTTAAAAACGCGTCGTTTCGTAGCCGCTGGATCGCGATCCGACGGTTCAGATGAAGCCTTTAAAAGATGATCCGACGCTTTTAATCTCTGCCTTTGGATCTTGATCCGACGCGTCAAGATACTCCCCCGTGATTGAATCATGGCCATTATAACTCTTTTTAATAGGCATGTGCGCGATTGATTGATCGGTGGTCCATGCGTCCACGCGATCGACGCGTGGATTTCCGCTGCGCCGTCGATCCAACGCCTCTCCCTGCGCCACGTGTCCTGCAATTAATAAAACTGTGTGGGACTTAGTCCCACACGGAAAAAATTAGTGAAACACGTCGGGTTTATAAGACCCGACGGTTTAGAGGGTTGAATACCCTTCCGATATACGGAAGGCTGAAAACCCTTATTATATATAGTATGTAAAATATAAATAATTATATATGCCGCGTAGGCGCCGCGTGGGCCCGCGTGACACTGCCACGTGGCCCCGAGTGCCACGTCGCATCCACGTGGGACCCGCGCAAAAAATCAAACACTTTTTATCATTTTTTAATTATTTTTAACGTTTTTAAATCTAAAATAAAATCATAAAAATCCGGAAAAATCCCTAAAAATTGTAAAAATCATAACTTTCAAAATACAACTCCAAATTAATCCAAATTTCTTTCATTTGATTTGAAATTTAATTATCTATCATTCTAAAAAGTCAAATTATTTAAATAACAAGAGATTTAATTCTTATTTCAAAAATACATTCATTTCTTTAAGATTTTAACTTTAGAAAATTAAATGAATGTTTATAAAAAATGATTTCTCTTATTATTTAACTTTAAAAACCACTTATAATCTCAAGTAAAGATAGGTTATAAAATCTTTAATCTTCAATTCATCATAATTAACCCTAAATCAACGTATTTTGAGATTATAACATAAAATTGCATAGAATGATATAAATGCACTCAAAGTATGATAACATGCATATAAATGGAATGTTTTATGCCTTATTTTGCATTAATAATCATGTTTTATCATGTTAAGATTGCATGTTATCAGATGTGTTTATGGTGGAAAAATAAATTGTGTTAGATAAATCACTTGGGAGTGTAATTATCATCAGTGAAGCTTCAAATGGGTGTCTAATTGACTGGAAAGGAAAAATTGGAACTAAATGCCTAAAGGAAAAAGATAGGTGTATAAAAAATTATGGCTCATTGCACTCTTTTAAGAGAAAGTTCAGAATCGAGGAATTCCCACACCAAGCAAGTTCAGCTGATGTAAGGTAGGGGATAGGAATTTGCTTGAACTTCACTCAAAATCTCTCTATTTCAATCCAATAGCACTTCAACATCTGATTACTCATTTTTCCTTGGTGCCCGTTAGATACGCAACCCCAAAGAAGTCAACCACTAAAAAGAATCCATGGTTTCTCTAGATCACTTGGCTTTATTACTCAAAATATAATCACATGGGCTATAAGGCCCTCACTACTACATCTCTAGGGATAGGATCTCAAAATGTCAAGACTTCTAAGAGTTTAAAAGTGGTAAAAATTTTGAAAAATAGGAGTTTTTTAGAATTTAAAAGTTTAAAATTTTTGAAAATTTATTGAGTTTTTCTAAGTCCTCACCCCCAACTTAAATCTTTCATTGCCCTCAATGAAATCATCATGCTTATAAAAAGATGGCAAGAATATCATGCAATACATGAAAAAGATTATAAACTGAAGTGAGAAGTAAAAAGGTTTAGAAAAACTCATCAGGCGTGTTGATGCATGTCCCCGGAATTTGTTTTGATTGTTGATTATTGCCTAGTGGGTTCCTTCGACGATGTCTATACATTGATAAAAACTAAAAACAAAAATAAAATAAAACAGTAAGATAACCTTGGGGTGCCTCCCAAGAGTGCTAAGTTTTATGTCTTCAGCCAGACGAAACTTAATGAAGCTCATGATAATTGATGTGATGAGGGTGTTACCATTGTCACTTCCTCAAGTACCTCGGGAAGATGCAGATTTACCTTATCTGCTGGTGTGGGTGGCTCGGCGGAAAGGTAAGGCTTAAGACAATAGGCATTTACCTTGAATTGTTTGCTGTATTTGGTGTCATAAATTAGTAAGGATCTGTTCCTAAACAATTCTACGACCACGTAAGGACCGTCCCATCGTGAGCTGATAACATGCAATCTTAACATGATAAAACATGATTATTAATGCAATTTAAGGCATAAAACATTACAATTATGTGCATGTTATCATACTTTGAGTGCATTTCTATCATTCTATGCATATTTATGTCATAATCTCAAAATACACTAAATTAGGGTTAATTATGATGAATTAACGATAAATAATTTTATAACCCATCTTTACTTGAGATTATGAATGGTTTTTCAAGTTAAATAATAAGAAATCATTTTTTTATGAACATTCATTTAATTTTCTAAAGTTAAAATCTTTTAAAAATGAATGTATTTTTGAAATATAAATTAAATCTCTTGTTATTTAAATATTTTGAATTTTTAGAATGATAGATAATTAAATTTCAGATCAAATGAAAGAAATTTGGATTAATTTGGAGTTGTATTTTAAAAGATATGATTTTTACAATTTTAGGGATTTTTTCTGGATTTTTCCTGATTTTTCTGATTTAAATTTCTATTTAAAACGATAAAAAATATATTAAAAAAATAAAAAAAATGGGCAGCGGGGCCCGCGTGGATGCGACGTGGCACGCAAGGCCACGTGGCAGCGCCACGCGGACCCGCGCAGCGCGCCTGCGTGGCGCGTTGATTTATCATATATATTTATTTATAATTTATCATATATAAAATGGCTCTTTGTCCTCCCCTATATGGGGAGGGTCATATCCCTATTAATCGTCGGGTATTATAAACCCGACGATCGTTTATTTATTTTTCCGTGTGGGACTAAATCCCACACTTTTCTTACCTTTCAGGCGACGTGGCGCTAGGAGGAGCGTCGGATCAGACGATTGATCGAGCGGTGGGCGTCGATCACGTAGACGCGGTCCACCGATCGCGATCAGAACACGTGGGATTTAAGTTTATTATAATGGCTCAGATCTTTTTGGCGACGTGGCTGACGGAGGAGCGTCGATCGGGCGGAGCGCGGACCACCGGATCAACATCATAGCACGTGCGTTAATTTGGAGCGTTATAACGGCTGAGATCAATCGGCGCGGATTGAATCTCAGCCGTTGGATCGAGATCGAAAGGGGGAAATTTGAAGCGTTATATAACGCTTATCCCCGGATTAAATCGTGGCCGTCCATCACGATCTGACGGCCACGATTTAAGCTTACCGTTTCGAATTGATGCGTTTAATCTCAGCCGTTAATGCGGATTAAACGCATCAATCGGACGGTTATGCTTTTTCGCCCTATAAAAAGACGAGTTCGTCGTCGTTCTTATGTATTCGAGTGAGATTTCAATGAAATTGACTGTCTAGACACCTCTCTCACTCGTTTCTCTCGAGTTCTTCCTCCTCCTCTCTCAATTCCGCATCCATGGAGGGGTAGAAGTCGAGATTTGGTGGAAAATCGAGGGAGAAATCGACGCTTGAAGCTCGGCGTGACGATTTTGACGATTTCGGTGATTAATCGGCTTAATCACCTCGTTTTGATCGCTAAACGGGTTTTAGTGGAAGCGGTTTTTACCTCAATTATCCTCCTATTATCTTTAATTTTTCGTTTAGATTAGGTTTTAGGTTTCAATTTCATAGAATTTCATCCAAAATCACGATTTCAACGTCCGAAAATTTCTCTCCACTTCAAATTTCGATATCTCCGCGAAATTAAGTCCAAATTCATCGATTCTTGATTCCGTGGAATCGATTTGAAGTCTTCTTTCCAAAAACACCATTTTCCCTAATTTCTCACCTCAATTCATCGTCCAATTTGACCAAATTCCAAAAGATATCTCGAAAATATCTAAATTCCCTGTGGATTCGACCCGTATTTACCATTATACCCCTCAATTCTCTCTTAATTCCCCAAATTGGTAAGTTCGGTATTATTTTTGACACGAGACCGTGTGAAATCGACGACCTCGCGGTCTCGTCTCGTCATGAGCGCAGCTTACTTGGAAAAAGCTTAAGGCGAGAATTATATAACCAAACCTTTTCATTGACTTGGAAGCTTCTTCTTCTAATGTGCCTGTCATGAAAGGCCTTGGTCTTTTCCTTGTAGATTTTCACATTTTCATACGCGTCGTGCCTTAGCTCCTGTAATTCTTGAAGCTGGAGAAGTCTTTGTTTACCTGCTTCATCCAGAGATAAGTTGAGCTTCTTGATTTCCCAATATGCTCGATGCTCAAGCTCAACTAGAAGATGGCATGTATTCCCAAATATGAGTTGGAATGGAGACATCCCGATGGGTGTCTTGTTAGCTGTCCGATGTGCCCATAAAGAATCAGGAAGCTTGTGTGCACAAATTTTTCTTGTCTGGTTGAATGATCTTCATTAAAATATTCTTAACTTCTCAATTGCTCACTTGAACTTGCCCATTAGCTTGGGGGTGGTACGGTGTGGTGACGCGATGATGTACTCCATATTTCTTCAACAATGCATGAAAGTGTGCATTATTGAAGTATGAGCCTCCGTCACTGATGATGGCCCTCGGACATCCATATCGGGAGATGTTTCTTGTGACAAATCTGAGCACCTCTGACGAGACGTGACCGCGAGGTCGTCGATTTCACACGGTCTCGTGTCAAAAATAAAGACTAACTTA
>JAHCZF010000031.1:0-38814 GCA_024174645.1 Lemna minuta
TTCAAAATAAAATTATAAATTAATCTAAATTTATCTTATTTGATCAGAAATTAAATAATCTATCACTCTAAAAACTCATATTTAATAAATAAAGAGAGAATACATTTTTATTTTAAAATACACTCATTTCTTTTAGAAAATAAGGCTAGAAAAATAAAGGGCTAATCGCCCCATTTATCCCGTGTTTTGGGCTTTATTTTCGTTTTATCCCGTGTTTTTAAAGTTAGCCTAGTTTATCCCCAATTTGTCAAATCAGCCCGGTATATCCCATGTTTGTCACATCAAGCCCAGTGGATGTTGAGTGTGCTGTCGTGGACGGCCACGTGGGCGTGGAATCACGTCGGACGCCACATCATCGCGGGAAGACATGCTGTTGGAGAGTTTCTCTCTCCATACTCTCTGCTGCTGCTGCCGCTCCAAACGCAGTCTTCCTAAGCGCTTCCGCTGCCTCCCGGCTCGATTGGACAGCCTACGCTTTGACGGAAGCCAGGTTTCGCCGCAGGATCAAGCTAGATGCGCTCCTCTATTATCAGGAGTTGATTCTAGATCGGGCGATGGCAGTAAGCAATTGAGCACCTCTTTCCTTCTTCTAAAAAGCTATTTTTTTATTTGAACTGTTTTCGATGAAACAAATAGCGGAATGCAAATGTCCTCCTCTTCCTCCTCCGTCGACCATCAGAGGAGTGGGAAGGCTCGCAGATTCACCTTTTGAGAGCTCGCGGTCGCCACTAACAACTTCAAAGAGAGTAATCTCCTCAGAGAAGGTGGGTTCGGTAAAGTCTTCAAAGGATGTCTAGAATCTAAGCAAGCGAGTTCCTCCTAATTTTTTTCTCTTTTCTTCACCAATTTTTTTAATTAAAGTTCAATCCCCAATTTTTAGGCCGTCGCCGTCAAGCAACTCAACAGAGAAGGTCTCCAAGGGAGCAAAGAGTTCATCGTCAAAGTCCTCATGTTGATTGTTCTTCGTCACCCAAATCTCGTAAGCTTAATCGGCTTCTGCGCTGACGGCAATGAGCGTCTCCTCGTCTACGAATTCATGTCTCAAGGAAGCCTTGAGAGCCACCTCTGCTGTAAGTTTCTCTCTCCCCCGATGACAAAATATTAAATTTTCGTTTAAATTTGTCATTACGGCAGGTTTAGAGAAAGAGAAAGAACCGTTGAGGTGGAACACAAGGGTGAAGATCGCTTTGGGAGCGGCGAAGGGGCTGGCCTATTTACACGATGTGGCGAATCCACCTGTTATTTATAGAGATTTGAAGTCTTCGAACATTTTTGTTAGACGAGGAGTTCAATCCTAAGTTGTCGATTTTTGGGTTGGCGAAAATTCGGGCCGGTGGGAGATAACACGCACGTGTCGACGAGGGTTATGGGGACGTACGGTTATTGTGCTCCGGAGTACGCGATGAGCGGGAAGCCGACTGACGAAAATGCATGTTTACAGCTTCGGCGTCGTCCCCGCTTCGAGCTGGTTACTGGGAGAAAAGCGTTTGATCGCAGCAAGGGACCTAGAGAGCGAGCCTCGTTGCTTGGGTATGTGCGCTTCTCTCGGATGTGTTAGTTAGTTGATGAATCGTCTTCAAGTTCTGGGTCTTTCTCCAGCAGTTGGCCGGCTTTTCTCTTTCACTTCTCTTGCATGAGGTGATCCCATGATGGGATCCGTAAAAATCTCTTGATATCCTGAATTCCACCGCAAATCCTTTGATTTTCATTTTTTTCTTGACACGTCGAGAGTTGCCATTTGCAGTCGCAACCATTCTTGAGCGACAGACGGAGGTACTCTCAGCTGGCAGACCCACAACTTAAAGGCCAATTCCCGCCTTGACCATTCCACCAACTGGTCGTCATAACCTCGATGTGCCTCCAAGAGCAGCCGCACGTGCGGCCCATCATGCAGGACGTTGTAGTCGCCCTCAAGCACGTGGCCAGCCAGCCATATAAACCCACTACCAGCGGCGAGGTCAGAGGCCCAAGTTGATTTTCCGTCCGCTGGAGGGAAGGAAGACTGACAGTAGAGAATAATCTAAAAGTCAAGGGGGGACATTTTGATGGATTCTTGTATAGTTTCTGATCTAATGTCCCTGTTAATCGGCCGTTTATCTCATCGACAATCAGATGGCTACCCGTTTAACCTTCCAATGAACCAACAAGCATGAAGCGCAATCAATCGAATATAATCATAAAAAGTTCGACGAGAACCCCTAAATTGAGCAGAAGAACTGCTGGATCCGAGAAAAATATTTTGAAGGGAGATCTCAATTCAGAGAGAAAAGTGAGAGGAGAGGGCGAGTGTGTGTGTGGTAACCTGACTTGGCCTCGGATCTGAATCTCCAAAATCATCTGAAAAAATAAGCAAACCAAAATCACCTCGTCGTGCATGGATCCCCAAGAAATACAAAATTGATCCCCCAAATAAGTTTTCACAGTAATCCAAGCAAATGATGGGCAAACAAGCAAGCAAAGAATCATAAAACAGGGACAAATCATCTCGGATTTTTCACAAAAATCATAGGTGTTTGAATGCAATGGTGGTATATAATGAGATAAAAGTAGACAAAAATGAGCCTTTAAAGAATACTAGTGCTCTGATTTCAAGAGAAAACTCAAGATGAAACAAAGCTCAAGAAACAAATAGGGGGCCTCTACCCCGTATTTTTTCAGGCAGAGACCTTGCACAAAAGAGGGAGATGAATTACAATAATGTCATAGGACAAGAATAAGACGATAATGTTAAAAACGATTTCGAAATCATTTTTCTGAAGAACGATTTCAAAATTGTTTTTCTCAAGAACGATTTCGGAATCAATTTTTTAAAGAACGATTTCGAAATCATTTTTGAAAAATAAAACGATTTCGAAATCGTTTTTACAAACAGGGATGAAAATCGGTTTTGCAAAAAAACATACCAGATAAACCAAGACGTAAAATCGCCGGAGTGTTTGGAAATGGGGGGCGATAAATGGGGCGAACGGGATAAATGGGGAAGATTCTTCTCGCGATGATGTGGCGTCCGACGTGGATTCCACGCCCACGTGGCCGTCCACGACAGCACACTCAACATCCACTGGGCTTGATGTGACAAACATGGGATATACCGGGCTGATTTGACAAATTGGGGATAAACTAGGCTAACTTTAAAAACACGGGATAAAACAAAAATAAAGCCCAAAACACGGGATAAATGGGGCGATTAGCCCAAAAATAAATGAGTGCATATAAAAATATTTTATATTATTATTAAACATTGAAACCCAATTATAATTTCAAATTTCTATTGAGAATAATCTAATCTTAAAAAATTATTTTTAATTATTTATGATTATCCTTAAAAATAGTACATTTTGAGATTATAACTTAAATTTTAATAGAATGATAGATATACACTCAAAACATGATAACATGTATAAGAATGAAACATTTTATGCCTTAATTTACATTAATAATCACATAATTATATCTATAGATTGCATGTTATCATAGATAAAAGGAACCATATGATTTTTAGTCATTTTATCTCTCTGTACAAACTATTTTCTCTCTCCAACTTCATTCATTGATTTCTCCTTCAATTAAACTCTGATTTGAGCTATTTTGATCTCTAAAAAAATCTATCTAATTTATCGACCTATAATTTTGCTTAATTTCTCAACACATTTCATCATTCAAGTTAATCAAAATTCAAAATTTCTCAAAAATTAACCCTAATTGTTTGTGAATTCAACTGATTCTCTTTGATTATACTTAATTAATATTAACTTAAAGTGAGTTTGGAATTTTCTTGACCTGTTGACATGTTTTTAAATGTGTCAAAAATTTGGTTTGTCAATAGGTTGCTTTCTTGCCTTCACAACAATTAGGTAATTGCCTCTTGTGCTAAATGTTTTTGCACAACAATCATCTTGTCTTGGCTCCAACCAAACGTTGGCTCTCGTGCCATGGTTTTTTCAAGATGGCTGTTTGACAAGAGAAAATTTTGGTTATTCCAAATGCAAAAAATACAAATAAAAGAAGATATATGGATTTCATAAAATGATAATTAATTTAGGGATAACAATTAATACACTTCAAAAGTATTCGGATTGAAAATAATGAATCAAGATTACTAAGAAAAATTTAAGAAAATTGGATGTTAAAACAAATTCATCTCATAAAGATAAACATATGTATGGAAACTAGAGAAAAAAGACGTTTCCAAAAATCCAAGAATGCAAGAATCAGACAAGGATCAATAGAGAATGCAAAGAGAGAAGTTAGAAAGAGACATCGATTCTAGAAAGAGAGAAAATCATGATTAGACACCTACTTACCAATCTAAAATATGAAAGAAAACCTTTATTTTAACAATGAAGTAATCAAATGCTAACCATAGTTTGCTGATGGATTCGTCTAATTATTGCTACATCATTTCTTGTATCCACAATCACGTCGACAAACTCATCAAGTTGAAACAAAAATCTCTCCATCAATTTGGATGCTCCAAAAAATTTCTTGGCATGAGATAGAATGGAAGTTTCTAGAATTTCCACGAATAAAGCTAGCTTCAAGAAGAATCATATGAGATTCAGGTTTCATCTAAAATGAAAATGAATAGCCAAAAAACACCAAAGCCCTTATGAGTGATCACAAAATTTTTTGGCCATCTCACCAGCCTGTAGATGGAGTGTGACAATCAAGATGCTACCGTGTCACTTATCTAAAAGAGATGTAAGAGAAAATTTAAATAATTTTATAAAACATCCATCAAAACAATTCTACCCGCACAATGTGATCCTAGAGGACAAACCTAAGCAATGAATGGGATCACACCATGTCACCAAGTAAGTTAGAGGAGAGGGAGAGAGGGAAGAGGAGGGTTTCATTGTGGCCTTTAGATTTGTGTGTCCATGTGTTTCCACCCCCAGATTGCACCACATGTTCACTTTGTATTCATTGTTCAAAGAGGTAAGATAATGCCGCAAGAAATGCACCAACATCCTCATGTTTGATTCATAGCCCTAAATTAATTATGGTGAGGATTCACAAAAAGCAAGTATTTCACTCTTGGTGATCCTACCAACTAAGGGTCCATGAGATCCAATAGCTCTTGTGGCACCAGATTTCCAATGAATGGGATTATGATAATCTCCTAAAAATCAAAGAAGCTCTCAGTCTCACATAGAGACAAATATAGAAAATTCATAAATAACTAATTATTGAATATGAGCACCAACATGTCGCCAAGCTATTGGAGTCCTATGCACCTCGCATGCAGCACCTTGGCACTTTGCAACACCAAGGTTCCACATGGCCACCCAAAATGTTCTATTTTCAGCTTTCTTTCTTGTCATTCATTTGCATTAAAAAATTATGAGACACAACATCTTGAAAATCATTTCAAATCTATCACATTGGTTTTATAAATCTCGGCCCAATCACCATCCATACTTTGCTCCTCTTCTTTAGTTTTTTCTTTCAAGCCCTATATTCAAACACAATATCTTTTGAGCCACAATTTTGACTTGGATGAAATTTTCTCCAAATCGTTCTCTTATTTGCCTTCTTTATTGTTAATAATCATATTGATGCAGGACGGGGTGTAAAACCCCTCGTGGCTGATCAATAGAACTGAGGCTGACTGAAGATAGGACGGTTGATAACATGCTATTTATGCATGTGATTACAAATATATGCATGTTATCATCTATTATGCATATTTATATCTGTTGAGGCGATAGTTTTGATATATACACATGTTTTGAATTGCCACTGGATTGATTACTTTTAATCACTAACCTTTATTTACTGTTTACCGTTAAGTGCACTCTACATACTTAATCAATATAAAGTTTACTATTTTATATGGTTCATTACCATTTGGATTATGAGGCTAATAAGTGTACATTTTTCAGGCTACGCGACTGAGGGCATTATTGTAGTTTTGCTAAACTTTACCTAAATAAGAAGACTAGGGTTTCGTTTTTTTTCCCCCTCCCTTCTCCCCGACAGAAAAGCAAAAAACGTGAAAACAGAAGCTCCGACGAAAGCATTCAAAATCCCTCTCCGACGCAAGCGAAATCCGAGCTACAGCTCATTCTCGCAGTGGGAGACGCAACCTAGTGTGGTCGATTTCGACGCTGCTCGACGTAAGTTGTTTTTTTGTCGGATTCGTTCAACTAGTTATCTGTTTCATCTTCGCTTCCCGACTTGTTTGTTTTTTTGATTTAGCAACATCTTTCTCAACTACATTTCGCCTAGTTCGTATCTATTAAATCGTCGTTTTCCTTGCATAAATTTGGTTCCGATTATTCAAAGGGGTTTTTCCGGGATATTAGTACTATTTCCGTGAGGCTAGTTATTGAACTCGAATTTCTTAACCGTTAAGTTCGTCAATCTTAGTTCGAGTGGTATATTGTTCATCTCATTACCTTAGGTTCGTAGAAATCCTCTCCGTACTCTCTATTTCAGATTTCTCGTAACAACTATTACCTTAGTTAATCCGAATTACATCTAATCTCTCGTTTGTTGTTGGTGCTCGGTTACGTTAAGGTTGGTATACGATTTAGCTAACCTTTACTACTGATTTACTAATCATTGTCTTGTAGGTCGGTTCATTCCGATCAATCACTCGTTGTTCCTTGAATCTCAGAGTGTCATATTCAAATCGTTAAATCTTAACCCGTTAAATTGTTTTTCCTTCTAGTCAGCTCTCTCTTGTCCTCTATTTTTTTCATTGACCCTACAGTACATCTGAATTTCATCCGTGTGTCTGTCACTAGTGTATTAATTTGATTCTTGTTCACCTCATTCATTCACCTCACATATCAATCCAATTAATGCACAGTTAGATAGAATTCTATTTCCTATTAAATATTACATTGTAGACTGACATTGTTGACAGGCTGAGCTGGAAATAGAACTTAATTATTTATAAATTGGTGAGTTGATTAAATTAAATTTGGAATACATAATATACTTGAATACAATAATTGTGTCTCATTTGCAGAATCAACACACTACCAAAGGGTAAGATTATTGTAACTCCCATTCTAAATATTAACTAGTTTGTTGATCATTAGATTGTTTCATACAGTTTAACATTACAGTTGCAGGTATCGGTGAATTAAAATCTGTCAGTAAGTATACCTTCCTCATCCTTATTATTATTATCAGTATTAAAAAATTGCATAGCATTTATTGTGGTGTCCTTTGTAACATTAATATTTGCATACCACCTACGTGATTTTTAATTTCGTGAATTTATTAACCACATATCTCTCGTGTTTTCTAATCTCTGAATAGTATTGATTGGATTCATATATTAATCTATCTTTTGTTGTCCGATACATAGTGTCTCGTGCAGATTAGTTTTTAACTATATTCAAAGTGAGTCAAGTTTGAGTAATAGAGGACCGAAAGTCTATTTCAGCGAGAAAAAGTCAATCCGAGTCAACGAAGTCAAGAAGGTCAACTCTAAGTCAAAAAGTCAACCCCTGAGTCAACGAAGTCATAAAGTCAACTCTAGGTCTAAAGTCAACCTTAAGTCAACAGAAGTCAAGAAAGTCAACTCTAGGTCAAAAAGTCAACCCCGAGTCAACGGAAGTCGAAAAGTCAACTCTAGGTCAAAAGTCAACCCCTGAGTCAACGAAGCCATAAAGTCAACTCGTCGTAAAAGGTCAATTTTTGAGCGTAAAAGTCAACTCTAGGTCGAGGTCAAGTCGAGTCAACCAAAGACAAAAAAAAGTCAAATTTAACAGTAAAAGTCAATTGTAGTTTAGAAGTCAACTCAAAGTCAATAGAACTCGTAAAGTCAACTCTGTTTGAAAAGAAATCAACATTAACAGAGAGTCAACATTGATTAGAGAGTCGTCATTAGTAGAGGGAACCATACACACAGACAGGAGCAGTCAGACGTATCGTTTCAGATTCACACACACACACGCAAACGACAGGAGCGTCTCATTCGTTGAGACGAGGCGATTATATTTAAGGAGCAGGAAGACCGAGTGAAGCCAGAAGACGAGGTCACGGTTTACCAGTGGTTGGCGGCATTAGCAGAAGAGGCACGACAGGGCGTGAAGGGACGAGCGGTCGCGTGGAGATCGCCCGAGGGAGTCGGGAAGTCCAGAGCCGAGGAGGTCGAAGCCTAGTGGGTAGTGCCGTAGAGAAAGGTAAAGGTGAGCGTAAGGTTTGCCGTAGGGGGCAAACCTTAAACCTTGTATCCAAACATTGTCCTTCACCCTTTGAGTGGTGAGAGGATTAGGTTTTATTTGGTGAGGAGGAGGCTCCGAGTCTATAGTACTCGGGACTGGATTAAGGGACAGTAGGTCCCCCAACCAGTATAATAATATCCAGTGCAATTGAGAGGACGAGAAGTGAGTGACTAAGTCAACGAATCCAAATAGAGGAAGAAAAGTTAGATAACTTAAATAAATTACGTATAACCTAATTCAACCCCCCCTTCTTAGGTTAAGTAACCACCATAAAGGGACTTTCAATTGGTATCAGAGCCTGACTTGCATTAGCGATTGTAACAAATCGGCAAGTCGATCTGTTATGGGTGGAGACATTAGACTATTCCCTCCAACTCTAGATGGCACTAATTATGCCGTTTGGAAGGTAAGGATAGAAGCATACACCATGGGTAAGAAACATGAGGTTTGGAGTATGATGGTCAACGGCGTTGACAAGGAGTATAAGGAATTCACTAAGGAAGAGCTGGAATTCAACGGGAGCGCGAAGAACATTATCTTCGCATCAATTAGTGACAACTTGTTTCATCAAGTGTCAAGCTGTAGCAAAGCAAAGGAAATGTGGGACAAATTAAAGACCACACACGAGGGCACACAACGAGCGAAGGATAATCAAGTGGGTATACTAGTGAACGACTTCGAGTTGTTCAAACAGAAGACCGGAGAGTCTATTCGTGATCTGGTAGGACGTATGAACGCATTGATAAATGCGTTGAAGAACATGGGAAAAGAATATTCAACACTTGAGTTGAATAGGAAGTTGCTGAATGCGTTGTCGAGTGAGTGGAAGATCAAAGTCATAGCCATTGAAGAGGCTAAGAATCTTACTACGACACCACTAGATGAAATAGTAGGATCCCTTCTTACTCATGAGATGAATGAGGCAAGAAGGAGTGAAGGAACAATGAAGAAAGAAAAATCCATTGCCCTTCAAGCACATGAATCATCCTCAGATGATGATGAGGATATCGCGTTGTTATCTAGAAGAATAGCTCGAATGTTAAGAGGTAAAATAAAGTTTGGAAACACATCTAAAGTGTGCTATGAGTGCAGGAAACCAAGTCATTTCAAGGACGAATGTCCCATCCTGAAGAAGGAGGAAAACGAAAAGATGATGAAGAAATCAACTTGGAAAGGAGACAAAAAGAAGAAAGCGTTTAAGGCAACCTAGAGTGATTCAAGTGAAGATGAAGATAACAGAGGAGAAGGAGAAGAAGCAAGCGATGAGGTCAACTTGTGCTTAATGGAAAAATCTAGTGAAGGTGAGGTAAGTGCTGATGATATCTCTAATGAAGAATTAAGTGATGCTTTAGCAGATTTATTATGTACATTTAGGGGCACTAGGAGAGAACTAAGAAAGAGTAAACAGGAGAATCTCAAACTAGTTGAGACAATTTATCTCCTGAATGAGAAGTTGGAGAAAGCATCAAATTCTCCATCTAAAGAAGATGAGTACACTAAGAAATTAGGAGAGGAGAACACAAAGTTAGAAAGGGAAAATACCATGCTTAAAGGAAAATTAAATTCCTTAGAAAGCAATGTCTCATACATGGAAGAGAAGATATCATCTCCGGATGAATACCGTCTACTTAGATAGCGATACGATCAATTATTAGGAAGTCAGAAGGCTTTAGAGATGCTCCTAGGAAGTCATAGATCTGGTCTGAGAAGAGAAGGTCTAGGTTACGAATCAAATGATAAAATCAAGACAGATGAAGGAACGAAATGGGTAAAGGAGGGAACTGATGAAGTTGTTGAACTCTTAGAACAACAAAATAGGTCAATAAGTGTGGATGATGACGAGAAAGGAAAAGGTCTTAGGAACTATCTTATGGATGAGGCGATTCGAAGGGATCCAAGATATAGATACTCACACAGTTACGGTATGTTAGGAAATCATAGGACAATATATAAGTTGATTGATCCGGTAGTAAGTAATATTAGAGATTCATCCAGAATAGAAACCAATAGAATAAGCTCAGGTCAATCCTCATCAACTAGAGATAGGCTAAAACCGTTAAGTAGGATCGAGGACATATCACATCGTAGAGGAGTTCCTAGGGTATTCGTTCCACCCAATAGATTTTATGGATCAGATCCATACAGGATAGAGTGTAGAGATCATGTACAATATCAACAGTCACTTAACCATCCATTTTTCTTTCCACACACCATTCCACCGTATCACATACCTTTGGTATCTTGGGAGACAGTTGATAGCAATCCAAGATTTAGATTACCTCAGTTCCCTCCGTGGGTTTCCATGGGATGGAACTAAATAGTCTGAAATTTTGGCGCAGGTAATCAACGATCGCCGTCTCAGTGGTATTTAGACAGCGGATGTTCAAGACACATGACAGGGGTTAGGAAATGGTTAAATAATATTAAACAGATGGACGGAGGTACAGTGACATTCGGGGATAGTAATAAAGGAAAGATTAAAGGTATTGGGGAGATTTTTATTGATGACGATGTTTTAGTTAAAAATATTTTATTCGTAGAAGGTCTTCATCACAATCTGATCAGCATGAGTTAATTGTGCGACAATAAAATGATCGCAGAGTTTCATAGGACAGGATGTAACATATTAGATGAGGAAACCAGAGAATTACTGTTCGTAGGTCACAGAGTCAAAAATATTTATGTAGTTGACTTGGATGAAGTGAGGAGTTCGCGCATGTGCCTAGTAGCTCAATATGAAGAGAACAATGTAGAGTTGTGGCATCGTCAACTAGGACACCTTTGCCATCGCAACATTAGAACCTTAGAGGCATTAGGTTTGGTGCGAGGTCTACCGTCACAGCTAGGAGACAGTCCACAGATCTGTGAGGCTTGTGCAAAGTCTAAGCAAGTAAAATCTACCTTCGACAAGAAGAAGGAGATTTCGACAAAGAGGCCATTAGAACTTCTTCATATGGATCTCTTCGGTCCAAATCGGACAGCTAGCTTAAGTGGAAAGTACTTCTGCTTAGTCATCATCGACGATTATTCACGTTACTCTTGGGTATTCTTCATGTCACAGAAGAGTGATACCTTTGACACATTTAGAATCTTCGTCATGAAGGTTCAAAATGAACTAGAACTGAAGATCAAAATCATTCGGAGCGATCACGGAGGAGAATTTGATAATCTTGACTTTGGAAAATTGTGTGATGAATTGGGAATAGCACACTAATTCTCTGCACCCCGGACTCCACAGCAGAATGGAGTAGCTGAGCGGAAGAATCGCACGTTGATAGAAATGTCACGAACCATGCTTGCTGAAAATAGCCTACCAGGGTATTTTTGGGCTGAAGCAGTTAGTACAGCATGCTATGTATCTAATAGAGCATTGGTACGGAGTATAATTAAGAAGACTCCTTATGAGCTTCTTAAGGGTCGAAAACCAAACGTAGCGTATTTTCGTGCATTTGGTTGTCGGTGTTATATTTTGAACAACGGGAAGAGCAACATTGGAAAATTTGACTCTCGGAGCGACGAGGGAATTTTCTTAGGTTACTCGGATCGGTCTAAAGCATACCGAGTCTTCAACAAACGCACTCTGGTGGTTGAAGAGTCGATACATGTCAAATTTGTAGAACGACGAGTACCTTGCGATAATCATAACCCCATCACACATAAAAGTGATGAACCAACTGTTCAACAAGTAGTAACTAAAGAAAGAAGCGACGAACTCACCTCGTCTGATGACGAGAAGAAAGGTCAAGATGCTGATGATACAGATCACTTGACTTTACCTCGACCATGGAGATTCAAAAAGGACCACCCACCTACCAACATTCTAGGTACCGTTAATGAAGGAGTTCGAACTCGCTCCTGACTCAGAGAAGATATGAATGTAGCATTTACATCTCAAGTTGAGCCAAGGAAAGTTGATGATGCATTCCTTGAGGTAGAATGGGTAAATGCTATGCATGAAGAGTTGGAGCAATTTGAACGGAATGAAGTGTGGAAACTAGTTCCACGGCCAGAGCATGTGAATGTCATTGGGACAAAGTGGATATTTAAAAACAAATTGAATGAAGAAGGAAAGATCATACGTAACAAAGCGCGACTAGTAGCTCAAGGGTATGTTCAGGATGAAGGGATCGACTACGAAGAGACATACGCGCCGGTGGCACGATTGGATGCCATCCGCCTATTACTGTCATTTGCATGTGCAAATAATTTTCGATTATTTCAAATGGAAGTCAAGAGTGCATTTTTAAATGGAATAATCAAAGAGGAAGTATATGTTGAACAACCCCCCGGATTTGAGGATGACAAGCATTCGGACTGGGTTTTTAGACTACACAAAGCACTGTACGGATTAAAACAAGCTCCTAGAGCATGGTATGAAAAAACTCAGAAGTTTTCTCATTGCACATGGATACGATCGTGGTAATGTAGATACAACTTTGTTCATCAAGAGGGTGAACAAAGGGATGATAGTAGTCCAGATTTATGTAGACGATATTATCTTTGGATCTAGCACTCAGAATCTTTGTGAAGAACTTGCTGAATTAATGCAAAAGGAGTTCGAAATGATTTTGATGGGGGAACTTACTTACTTCTTAGGCCTACAGGTTAAACAAACTGCCACTGGATTACTTGTATCACAGGAAAAGTATACTAGAGAGTTATTAACTAAATATAATTTTAAAGATCTTAAAGGGAAGGCCACCCCAATGGCAAATGGAGTCAAACTTGATGCTGATGAGAAGGGCGCGAGTGTAAATCAGAAGCAGTATAGGGGTATGATAGGATCACTTCTTTATCTTACGGCTAGTAGGCCAGACATACTGTTTTGTGTATGTTTGTGTGCTCGCTTCCAGAGCAATCCTAAGGAATCACACTTGATTGCAGTCAAACGCATTTTCAGGTATCTTATTGGAACTGAAAATCTTGGCCTCTGGTATCCCAAGGGTCAAGAGCTGAATGTATTAGGATATTGCGATGCTGATTTTGCAGGATGTCGTGTAGAAAGGAAAAGTACAAGTGGATCCTGTATTTTTCTTGGAGGGTGCCTCATTTCTTGGAATTCTAAGAAACAGAATTCCATCGCCTTATCAACGGTAGAAGCTGAATATGTTGCTAGTGGAACATGTATAGCACAGATTCTCTGGATCAAGAGTCAATTGGAAGATTATGGCATATCTCTTGAGAAGATTCCAGTCATGTGTGATAATACGAGTGCAATTAATATTGCCAAGAATCCTATAGTGCATTCTCGTACAAAACACATTGAAATTAGACATCATTTTATTCGAGATCATATCACGAAAGGCGACATTGAGTTAAAATTCATAGAAACCTCTCGTCAGTTAGCTGACATTTTCACCAAACCCTTAGGAACAGATAGCTTTCATTCCTTAGTGAGAGAATTAGGCATGATTAGAGCTAGTGACATCAGCATCGATCAGAATTGTGTGAAGACCTAGATTTATCGCTTTAAGTTTCTCGCTCGACAATTTCCTCATTTTTTGTTTTTTATTTTTTGTTACTTCCTTTATTGCTATCTTTTTCGATAGTTTTGTGGGTGATGAGCAACCGAACAAGGGGTCATTGAATGATGAGTACCTAGCCTACAAATCATAGTTTTATCACTTACACATCTTTGATATGCTGCCCTCCATATACCAAAAGTTTCTTTCTCAGTTTCTCCTCCTAGTCTTTATGTGATTTCTGTGCTAACGTTTCACTCATTTTTGAATTACTTCTCATATATGTTTATCACTGTGCTTATTTGACAGTATCCCTGATTTGACAGTTATTCATACGACAGGATGAGTTTTACTCAATACTGTGTTTTATTTTCTCTGACGTGTCCCCTCGCTCATCACTGTTTTATTTGTATCAAATTTCGTCTTGTTCCATTACTGTGTTTTCTAGTTCTAAATCAGTACTTCCAGCAAGTCACCTCATCAGGGGAGATACTTCTAAGGTCACTGGTTCAAGGGGAGTAGCCTCTATCTTATATAAGGTCACTGTTAGATACCAGTCCGATTCTCTTTTTGACTTATTACAAAAGGGGGAGAAAATTAATGACTCATAGACTAAGGGGGAGCTTTCAAGCTGTCAATTCAAGATTTTGTAATATATCAAAAAGGGAGAGATTGTTAGAGCGATAGTTTTGATATACACATCTGTCTTGAATTGCCATTTAGCTGAGTATATTTAATTTTTAAATATACTATGCGTCTTTAACTTTTACTTTCACTTGATCTTAATAGTTACATGACTTTTCAATATGAAAGTTTACTATTTTATATTTTCCACTGCTACTTGGACTATGAGGCTAATAAGTGTACATTTTTCAGGCTACGCGACTGAGGGCATTATTGTAGTTTTGCTAAACTTTACCTAAATAAGAAGACTAGGGTTTCGTTTTTTTTCCCCCTCCCTTCTCCCCGACAGAAAAGCAAAAAACGTGAAAACAGAAGCTCCGACGAAAGCATTCAAAATCCCTCTCCGACGCAAGCGAAATCCGAGCTACAGCTCATTCTCGCAGTGGGAGACGCAACCTAGTGTGGTCAGATTTCTGACGCTGCTCGACAGAAGTTGTTTTTGTTTTTTTTTCGGATTCGTTCAACTAGTTATCGGTTTCATCTTCAGTTTCCCGACTTGTTTGTTTTTGATTTAGCAACATCTTTCTCAACTACATTTCGCCTAGTTCGTATCTATTAAATCGTCGTTTTCCTTGCATAAATTTGGTTCCGATTATTCAGTGGTTTTTCTGGATATTAGTACTATTTCCGTGAGGCTAGTTATTGAACTCGAATTTCTTAACCGTTAAGTTCGTCAATCTTAGTTCAGTGGTATATTGTTCATCTCATTACCTTAGGTTCGTAGAAATCCTCTCTGTACTTCTATTTCAGATTTCTCGTTTTTTTTTAACAACTATTACCTTAGTTAATCCGAATTACATCTAATCTCTGTTTGTTGTTGGTGCTCGGTTACGTTAAGGTTGGTATACGATTTAGCTAACCTTTACTACTGATTTACTAATCATTGTCTTGTAGGTCAGTTCATTCCGATCAATCACTGTTGTTCCTTGAATCTCAGTGTCATATTCAAATCGTTAAATCTTAACCCGTTAAATTGTTTTTTTTCCTTCTAGTCAGTTTTTTTTTTCTTGTCCTCTATTTTTCATTGACCCTACAGACATCTGAATTTCATCCGTGTGCTGTCACAGGTATTAATTTGATTCTTGTTCACCTCATTCATTCACCTCACATATCAATCCAATTAATGCACAGTTAGATAGAATTCTATTTCCTATTAAATATTACATTGTAGACTGACATTGTTGACAGGCTGAGCTGGAAATAGAACTTAATTATTTATAAATTGGTGAGTTGATTAAATTAAATTTGGAATACATAATATACTTGAATACAATAATTGTGTCTCATTTGCAGAATCAGCACACTACCAAAGGGTAAGATTATTGTAACTCCCATTCTAAATATTAACTAGTTTGTTGATCATTAGATTGTTTCATACAGTTTAACATTACAGTTGCAGGTATCGGTGAATTAAAATCTGTCAGTAAGTATACCTTCCTCATCCTTATTATTATTATCAGTATTAAAAAATTGCATAGCATTTATTGTGGTGTCCTTTGTAACATTAATATTTGCATACCACCTACGTGATTTTAATTCTGTGAATTTATTAACCACATATCTCTGTGTTTCTAATCTCTGGAATAGTATTGATTGGATTCATATATTAATCTATCTTTGTTGTCTGATACATAGTGTCTGTGCAGATTAGTTTTAACTATATTCAGTGAGTCAAGTTTGAGTAATAGAGGACCGAAAGTCTATTTCAGCAGAAAAGTCAATCTGAGTCAACAGAAGTCAAGAAGGTCAACTCTAAGTCAAAAGTCAACCCTGAGTCAACAGAAGTCATAAAGTCAACTCTAGGTCTAAAGTCAACCTTAAGTCAACAGAAGTCAAGAAAGTCAACTCTAGGTCAAAAGTCAACCCTGAGTCAACAGAAGTCAGAAAGTCAACTCTAGGTCAAAAGTCAACCCTGAGTCAACAGAAGCCATAAAGTCAACTCTGTCGAAAAGGTTCAATTTTAGCAGAAAGTCAACTCTAGGTCAGAGGTCAAGTCAGAGTCAACCAAAGACAGAAAAAGTCAAATTTAACAGAAAGTCAATTGTAGTTTAGAAGTCAACTCAAAGTCAATAGAACTCAGAAAGTCAACTCTGTCAGAAAGAAATCAACATTAACAGAGAGTCAACATTGATTAGAGAGTCGTCATTAGTAGAGGGAACCATACACACAGACAGGAGCAGTCAGACGTATCGTTTCAGATTCACACACACACACGCAAACGACAGGAGCGTCTCATTCGTTGAGACGAGGCGATTATATTTAAGGAGCAGGAAGACCGAGTGAAGCCAGAAGACGAGGTCACGGTTTACCAGTGGTTGGCGGCATTAGCAGAAGAGGCACGACAGGGCGTGAAGGGACGAGCGGTCGCGTGGAGATCGGCCTGAGGGAGTCGGGAAGTCCAGGAGCCGAGGAGGTCGAAGCCTAGTGGGTAGTGCCGTAGAGAAAGGTAAAGGTGAGCGTAAGGTTTGCCGTAGGGGGCAAACCTTAAACCTTGTATCCAAACATTGTCCTTCACCCTTTGAGTGGTGAGAGGATTAGGTTTTATTTGGTGAGGAGGAGGCTCCGAGTCTATAGTACTCGGGACTGGATTAAGGGACAGTAGGTCCCCCAACCAGTATAATAATATCCAGTGCAATTGAGAGGACGAGAAGTGAGTGACTAAGTCAACGAATCCAAATAGAGGAAGAAAAGTTAGATAACTTAAATAAATTACGTATAACCTAATTCAACCCCCCCTTCTTAGGTTAAGTAACCACCATAAAGGGACTTTCAATATCATTTTGTGTAAATTCATGTTATGAACTTAAAATACATCAATTTATGGGTTATTATCCATAATTAAACATTTCAATCTTTAATCCTAATTATATTTATGATCATAACCATGTTTTAAGAATGAAAATATCAGAGAAGAGACTTTTATTTACATTTATGTGTTTATATAAATTTATTTTATATAATATATAAATGTATAAAATTAATATAAATTTATTCTCTTATTATTTTAATAATTTGACTTTTTATAATGATAGATTATTCAATTCTGAATCCAACAAATTTGAATTAACAAATTTGAATAAATTTGAATTAATTTGGAGTTATATTTTGAAAGTTATGAATTTTACAATTTTTAGGAATTTTTCTGAATTTATTTGATTTTTATTTCCATTTTTAAATATTGAAATCAATTAAAAAAATTGCAAAATGTGGGTTTTATCGCGCGTGTACACGTGGCATCGCCATGTGGACAGGCGCGAGCGCCTGCGTGGCGCAGGGTTCACGCGTGGCACTGATGTGACGTGACACACATATTATATTTACACTACATATTTAATTACATAACTTATAGGTCATCCGATTATCGGAAGACGAGATTATTAAATGCTCTTATTCGTCGTAGTATATATACTAAATATTTTACGCGATTTAACCCGTGTGGGACTAAAGTCCCATCGTTTTATTTGAATGCAGGACGCGTGGCGCATCGTGGAGCTTTGGATGATATTCGCGATGAATCACGTGCGTAGATCGCGTAGACCGGAGGTCCACCCGATCATTTAATCAAGCACGTGAGGAATTCGACTTTAAGTGAACGCATCGTCACCGTCCGATCGTGAATTATAACGGTCCAGATCATTCGCGATCGACGGACCTCGTATTTAATTGCGATCGTTGGATTAAGATCCAACGAACAAATCAAATCGAAGCCTCTCCTCTTCATCAACGCGAGATCAAATCCTGACCCTTCACCATCGATCGAACACCCAAGAAATGATCACGACGATTCTTGAAAAGACGCGCGATTGCGATCGTCCATCGCGATGAACCTTAATCCGACGATTGAGAATCAAATTCGTTTTTATAAAAACGAATTTTCGCGACGAAGAACATGTTCGCGATTATCTAACAAATTCTCTTTGTTTAATCCATCATTTTGCGTGTCGTTTGTTCGAGAGTGTTCTTGACTCATTTCCGCTTCAATTGAATGCTTGAAATCAAACTTTGATTGAAAGAGAAGGAAGAAATCACATCTTGAACTCGAATTTTCGTCTTCATCAATTCGGAATGAAAAGCCTTGCATCCACCGATTAATAGGATCATTTCGAAGGCTACTTTGGGTTAGGTTGCATGATTTCATCTTAATCTTTCATCATTTAGTGTTAATTTTACTTTTAGCATCGTAGATTTAGTTTAATTTAGTTTAATTTTCAGTTTTTAATCATTTTTCGAAACGAATGTCTCTCTAAACTTCAAACTTCGATTTCTCCTCGAATTCTTATCCAAATCATCTGATTTTTTATTCTGTGGATTCAAAATTGAGTTATCTTTCTTAATATACTAAAATTCCCAATTTCTAATCTCAATTCATCATCTGATTTGACCAAATTTCAAAGATATCTCTCAAATTTCCCTAATTCTTCTTGGATTCGACACTTAATTACCATTATACTAATTAATTACATTGATTAATCATAAATTGGTAAGTTTGGAACTTTGTTTTGACACTAAGTCGTGTGCATTCAACGACCATACGATTTAGTCTCGTCAACGGTCAAGCCTAACCTACGGGTAGGCGAGTCCTAGACTCTAAGTATGATATCTAACCTAAGCTTAAGTGCAAGCAGGCGTGCTGATAACATGCATTTATAACTTGAATTCTTATCCTAATTAACGCATATTCATGCTTATTTTATGTGAATATGATGCATGTTATCATACTTTTTAGGAATTTTCTCCATTGGCATGTCATTTCACTAAAGTTGATATTTATGCATAAATTAGGGATAATTTCATGCTTAATACATGATTAATCTTTTGTTAAGTTTAAATTAATAGAAATTAATCTCTATCATTGAATGATTTTTGACTTTAGTAAATGTTTGGAAAGATAATTTCAGGATGAATTTATGATTTAGAATGTTTAATGAGAAATGATTTAAGTAAATTCTAATTCATCTTGATTTCTTCTTTCAAAATATATTTTAAATGACATGATATTAAAAAGAAAAGAATTTGTGATCCAATGGAGAAATTTTGGATTAAAAAGGAGTTGTATATTTAAAGTTATGAATTTCTGAAATTTCTGCCCTTTTTTTGATTTTTTATTTGATTTTTAAATTGATTTTTATATCAATATTCCTTATTTAAAATTGCAAAAAAGGAGTACTTACCTGCAGGTGCTAACGTGGCGAGCGGGAGCTCCGGCAAGCTGACACGTGGCGCGTGGGACCACCGCACGGGTGCGACGCGGCGCTAAGGCCACGTGGCAGGGCCGTGGATGGCCCACGCGGGGCGCAGGAGGCGCACAGTGCGTGGCCACGTGGCAGGGGGGCCTCGCGACCATGCGGGTCCACGTGGGCACCTGTGTGGGGCGCCACGTGGCAGGTAGGGCTGGCAGATGGAGGGCCCACGGGTATAGTGGGCCCTGGTAAGAGAGGGGGGGCGGTAACGCAATTATCTCACATATCAGCCCCCCTATTTAACTGCGTCTTCCCCTAATAGTTTCTCCATGTGGGACTATGTCCCACACGTTTCTTACCTGTGCAGGACACGTGGCGGCCCAGCGGACGTTGGATCCAAGGGGCATCGTGTGAAGCGCATTGATGTGGTGGACACAGAGTCCGCCCGATCTCCATCACGAGCACGTGCTCAATTGAAGGATTAAGTAAAGACGATGAACGGCTCACCTTTGGACACGTGGCGTCACGAGAAGCTCCCGATCTTCATCAAAATAAAGGCCGCGTGATCACGATCTAACAGTCATGGTGAAGCGCGATCCTCTTCTCTTCGTGGAGACACCTAGAGCGCTTGATCTCCATCGAACGACGGACGCTTCATCGGGCGGTAGATCTCCATCGGACGGCCGCCGCAAGTGGATCAAAATAAATAATGATCGGACGGCTTACCTGATCAACATCGGACGGCTCACTTGATCTTCATCGAACGGCTGGCGTTCTTCCGCGAAGAACCACGATCAACACGCGATCGTGACCCGATCGTCGCGCGATCATGGTTCGATCGCCCCACGATCGTCGCCGATCGCCGCGTCAGAAGCTACATTTATAGAAGCTCCACGATCGTAGCCCGATCGCCAGGCAATCAAAGCCCGATAGCCACGCGATCGTGGCTCAATCGCCAGGCGATCGTGCTCACGATCAAGGCCAATTCAACGCCAAAATTGGGGAGGATTCATCGCGAGATTGAAGCCACGTCGTCGCCCAAAGGAACAGCTCCCACGACCCCTGCAAATCGCTCCCACGACCGCACCAATCGGCCACGATTTTTGGGCCAAATTTCTCTTTAAAAACCGATGTATTTCTCCCTTTGTTCTTCAACTTTTGATCGATTCGTGAAGAAATTAAGCGAATTTCGAGGAAGGTCTTAATTTCTCGTGATCCTCTGCTTCCAAGAGTGTAGAGACGCATCCATTGAAGCATGATAATCAGGATTTAATCTCTTGATTTCATCGAATTTTCCCCTTGAATTCCGAACGTCCACGAGGAAGAATCCGAGCAAATTCGCTTCAATCCACGAGAATTGAAGCCCCATTCTTGTGGCAATCGGGTTAGTAGTGAGATTTGATCGATTATCAAGAGGTAATTTGAGTTTTTATTAGGTTTAGATCTTTAATTTTGCAAATTAGTTCTTAGTGTTCTTCATTTTTCCAAAAATTTTGTCTGAAAATTACTGATTTTGAAAATAGGATATCTCTCTGATTATAATTCCAAATCACTTGATTTTGGTTTCATTGGATTCCTCTTTTCATCAGTTTTCCGTGGATAGCAAATTCATTGAATTCCGAGTTGATTTGGCCCTCCAATATGACGTTTGACCGAGGACTGTTCATCTTTCATCAGAAGTCAATTGTTGAGTTTCGGGGTCAATTACTTTCAATTTACAAATCAGAATTCGATCATTTTGGTCTCTTTGGATTCCTCTGGTTCTTTTCTTTCCATTGACATATAAATTTCAAGATTTAGATTTCATTTGACCGGTCAATTTGAAGATTTCTTGTGAGGTGTTCATTTCAGGGATTTTCTGATATTTGATTTTTAATAATTCATAGTAAATCCATTTCTTATCCAAAAATCATGAATTTTATATCAATAAATTCCATTTTCTCTCTAGTTTCCAAATATATAATTTTCGTAATCTTCTGACACCTTTTGATTATCTGATTTTGCAGAACACCTACTATTGGTCAAAGTCAAGGCCTTGACTTTGACTTTTCTCTGTGAAATCCGAGATTTCAATTCTTAAAACTTCTTATTTAGTCTATTTATATCATTTCCACTCATTACATCTTATTTTTACGTCCTGAAAGCTCTTTTTAAACCTAAGTTTGACGAAGTCAACTTTACAATTAAAGTCAACCCTGCTCTCTGTGGATCGACGCGATACTTATACATTACTTGATTTTATATCTTATCTTTGTGAGTTCGGTTTTATAAATTTTGTTTGACCAGCATTTTTCTGTTTGAACGATACACGAAAACGCTTCGTCACGTGCCGATCAGTGGAGTCGACTTTGGGTGACCCGGGGAAATTTGCGATGATGGATAGGGTGAGATCCTATCGGTTCACGTCCAGAGGCGTGGAAATCGCTCGTCGTGGAGTAGCTTGAAGGCTGCAGTCCACGCTCGGTGCCGGATCTGATGTACGCGTCAGAAGTCTTGAACCTATACTCGTGCTACCCTGCCTAAGTCGTCCGACGGCGGTGGAGACGAGTAAAAGATAATGCTTCGAAAAGTAATTAAACTTCCAAAGAGGGGTTGAAGCTAACCTGCGGGGCGGGGTGCCCGGTGGGTCGTGGCGTAATAGAGAGTTGGCTCGGCAGTGTCGACCAAAGAAGGGGAGATGACGATTTGATGTTGATCTAGGAAGTGGCCGAGCGGATGAGGCAATAGGGTACGTCGGAATGGAGCACGTGGGTAGGGCGCGCGAGGGCCGCGGTAGGGCCGCGAGGGCACACGGGCCGGACGTACAGAACCCTCGGGCTGGGTTCGCAGAGGCGCGCGGTCCGGATGCACTGAATGCGCCGGGCGAGAGCGCAAGGGCGAGTGCCAAGGAGGGTGCGTGCGCGGCTTACCAATTGACCACGGGGTCCAGGGTGCGGAAACACGTGTGGGCGGGTCGCAAGGGCGCACAGACAGGGCGGGCGCCGTCGGATTCGTGCGGGGCGCGGGTCAAACGTGAAGACAGGACTCCTAGAGCGGGCGCGTACGGGCACCTTGGGAGGCGATCATGCAGAGCGCCTGTTCGGCGTCGTGGCAGGGCGGTCGACAGAAGGCGCGGCTGAATCAGGTGGCGGGTAGGTCGGTCGCGGCGCATAAGGAGCGCACGCGAATTCAGGCAGGAATTTGTGGACTCCGCCGATAGCAGGAAGACCAAGTGGTGAATTGCTGGGCGAATTCAGCACATAGAGGGAAATAGGGCGTCGTTAGGGAATCGGCGGGACGCCGGACTAGATCGAAGGTAATCGGGGGTGAGGAGAGGCTGGGCAGTGGGCTGGAAGGTTTTGGAATGTAGCAATGGAGGATGGGGTGATGACGGAATCCGGAGGTGCTACGGGAGGGCGAAGGGGAAGAGGGTTGACTGGGTGATGGATTGAACTCCAAGCACGCCTACCTCCGCGCCCAGCTACGAATTGAATTCCAAGCTCGGATCGAATTCCGGGTGGCTGATGATGGAGTGAGGGAATGGAACTAGCGGGAGGACGGGAGAAGGCCGAATTTGTGAATTCTTGCCTGAATGCGGTCGGGCGAAACGGGAGGGAGCGACAGGCCTTGACTGAGTGGAATTCGGTGGAATTGACTGGAGTTGGATATGGTTGTATCCAACTCGGAGGGGAATTTGGAAATGGAATTCGGAGAGAGATTTCGGGAATCGGGGTGAATGTAGTCGGCAGGGCTATGAGGTGAAGTCGGCAGGGCAATGAGCGACGCATGAATTCAGCAGGATTATTCGAAGAGGATTGTGGAGGCGCGGGGTATGGATTGTTGGTTCATCGGGACAGTACCGGCTGGGGCAACGGGAGAGGGGTTGGCTAGGCGTCGTGCCGAATTTGGCTGGGCGGACGGTTAACGATGGGCAGACGATGAAGTGGTGGATGGTGGATTGAAACCGGCGACCGACAGATGGAATTTGCAGGGCGATTCGGAGGGAGAAGGGCGTGTGTGACAAGAATTCGGCAATACGCGAACGAATTGGGTTATGCGTGGGTTGCGCGAAGAGGGAAAGGAGGACTCGGCAGGATGACATGAAGTAGCGCGGGCGATGGGGGGGTGGAAATGCGGAGTTGGAGAAAAGGGCGGTACTACTGGATTACAGAATTCGGAAGAGGCAGAAGTGGAGACGACAGAGAGAGGGAGTGAGGGAATTCGGGGAGGATGCTGGGTCGTTGTGGAGCGGGAAGCAGGCGGGGCGCGATTTGAGGAGAGAAGTGAGGTCTCGGGAAGGATGGGAAGGGGGAATTCGAGAGCGAGGTGAAATTCGACGGGGAGAGAGAGAGAGAGGCTGAACGGTGATGGATGGATTTCTGGTAGGCCGCAGAGCGGAATTCGGTGGGACGCCGGGTAGAAGAAGGTGAGCGTCAGGAGAGAGAAAGGTAAGGTCGTGGGAGGGGGAGGATGCCAAGGGAGATTCGCGGTGGCCTCGCGGGGGTGAATTCGTGAGGGACGCTGGGGTGGCCGCGCGGAGCGCGCGTCGATGTCGGGAGGGGGTGACGCGCAAGGTGAATCCCGTAGAGGATGAACGGGACGGTCGGCGAGGGTGACCAGTGGCAGAGGGCGACTTCGTGAGCAATGGCTAGAGGAGGGATGAGCGGGGTGAAGGGAAGATGGCCGCGGGGAGGATCGTCGGAGATGGGGAGGGGTTTTCGGAGAGGGAGCTGGTGATGGGGATCCAGTGGAGGGGAGCGCGGAGCTGGAGCGGGAGGAGGATGTGCAGATGTGGGGCAGCGGCGGCAGCGCCAGGCGGTGCGAGGGCGGTGGCAGAGGCGGCTCAAGGACGGTGGCGGTCGCGGCGCAAGGGTGGCGGTGACAACGATGGTATCCTCGTGGCCGGGGCAAGGAGTGGCGGCGACGGCGGTTGGACTCCTTCCCCGGCCTTCCGTGAGCAGCCACTCGAGAGGGAGGAAACTCATTTATTTTTTCAGTGACGGCTAGGGTTTGTGGGGGGGTCCCTTCCCCTCTTATAGAGCCCATAATATGCCGAGAGGGGAAAGGGCCCACTTGAGGCCCACGACCCGAAAGCCTAAACATACTCATAGAAAATAAGGTATCTACTTGAACCCACCCGGAAGCCTAAAAGGGAGAGGGAAATAAGCGAGGACCCGCTTAAACACTTGCGGGTAAAAAATTCACAATAAACAAAGAAGATAAGTAGATAGATCCACGCGCACGAAAGGGCTCCTCCGGGGCTGTGATAACGTACGCCACCACATACATAAAAAAGTTATGATGGATAAAACATTAAAACTTAATCAATAAAAGCTCAATACATTGAAATGGCTAAAGCATTCAAGGATAATGATGAATCTTAATCCAATTCATGAGGAATTAGTTGTCAAAAGGACAATTTATGAACTTGGTATTTTTTAAGACAAAATAGTTTACTATGAACTTGGCAGAATTTATGAGCCTATAAAATTATTAAAGTACAGATTTAAAAAGAGGAGGAAAATTTATTTCAAGGAGTACAAGAATACACTGAGATCGCGAAAAATGAAGTACAAAAATGATTTGTTGTCAAATCCAAGTGAAATTATGTATCAGAATAACGATTTATGCACTTAGTAGTATTTTCAAAACAAAAGAATAAGACGAGGCTTGAAAATTATTTAATATTGCAATCTGAAAAAAGGAGGAAAAATTGATTCCAATGAGTTCAAGAACGTATTGATTGATCAAGAACTACTCACACATTGATGATTGAAGCAATTGAAGAAAATCATACTCGAAAAGTGAGAAAACAATGAATTTTAACCTCATTTTTCATCTTCAACAGTGACTAAAACATAACCATCTGTCGTTTTGAGGTATGATCACATTCCTTACATAAATTCGATTAATAATCAATCCAATATCGGAGCTAGACGTTGAAGCACACGCTTCTTCCTTTAAATTTAACGCTCCTTGGGTCCAAATTTGACGCTCTTTGGGGGGAGAGAGAGAGATATTGGTCTTCCAATATTTTCCAAGTATATCTATTCCAAGTGTATTACATGAGAACATAAATAAAGGCAACACAGCCGCAAACTTCGGGCTTTCTTTTCGAGCAGACTGTATCAGATATCAACTTCAAGGGCAGAAGGTGACAATATACTCGGGGCCGCCGCCGCGGGCGCTGCCGCCGCAGGTGAACGTGCTAGTGGGGTCATCATAGGCGTAGGTATATGCGTTGGGGCAGAGATTTTTGAACAAGTTTGAGTACATTGTGGGCTGGCACTTCGTCGGGCTGGCATACTCTTCGGTGCAGCAAAAAATGGGATTCCCGAACTTCTCGCAGGCGCTCATGCAAGCCGCGGTTAAGCCATCTGACCCCGTAACGTGCAACTCGAAAGGGCAGAAGACGTTCAGGTCGGTAATGCAGCTGGACGTAGGGCAGCCCGTTCTTGATATAGATGCTCCTACGTTGAAGCCATCAACGAGACTTATGTCGTAAAAATCGTTTACAGCGCCAGCGTTTGCAAGGGTGATTTCCACGAGGGTGGCTGGCGGGGCGCCGGCGGCACCGTCGCATTCGATTTTCCCGGTGCCGCAGTCGCCGGTGTCGCATTTGAAGGAGCCGGATGAGCCGCCGGAGCAGCCCGTGCGAGCCCAGAATCTGCCGGACCAGCCAGGGGGCGCTGCTATGCTGACGGGGACATCTTGCCGGAGCTCGAATCCAGTTCGAGATAGGGGAGGTCTGCCGGCGCTGGCAAGGTTGGCCGCCCATATCGTGGTGTTGCAGTTGTTCACGAACCTAAAGGAGTTTGCTTGAGCCGCCAAGGCTTTGGAGAATAAGTCTGAAAAGAGAGAGCAGTGATATAGACGGAAATTTGTTTTTGAAGGGTGAAGGAGTGACTACCGACGACGACGAGGAGGAAGAAGACGATGGTGAGCGGGCTCCGTCCCATGGTCGACAGCTGAGTTCGAAGACGACCGAAGGCGAATTTAAAGAAGGAGAACAAGAAGACTTTGGAGGTGGCTGGGACTGAATCATTCAAAGAGAGAGCGCGAACGGCGTATGAAGTAAATATTACATTATTGCTCATCTTAGATGTATGACATGTCTCTGAAAATTTGACGAGTGGCTTTATCTTTAGCGTTGCCGGCAAGTCACGGCATGTATGTGAGTATGTGAATCAAAGATGACGTGAGTAGAAGAGTTGACCCAGTACCTTTGAAAAGGGTAGTAGAAAGGAATATTACCCAAACGCTTTTTCGATGAACCCTCTATGAAATGTGAGACCCACCAAGTACCAGAAAATGACTTGTGAAGAAAATTTTTAAAAATATTAATTCTTAGGAAATGAGCATCATGTTGAGAAATAATCCCCTATTAGTTCATAGCAAATTAGTGAACGAAAAAAATTGTGAATTTGGTTGTGGGATGCAGAAAATTGGGATGGGAGAATGTGACAACATTGACCAGTATGATTTGATAATGTTAAGACAATCCCATGTTGTTGATGTTCTGCTCCATTTCAATGACTTAACTGATTTTTATTCTGACGAATAATAACAAATTCAATGGTGTGACCGGTGAGAAGAACGGCAAGGGGATGGATTTCTGAATATAAATGGATTTTGGATCTTCAATTTCAACACAACAAGAAACTAGGTCTCTAAATTCCATCAAAGAGAGCTTTTGATTGTGGGGATTCAACAAGGAATCAGTGATGAAGGAAAGCACATGAGATGGCATCGAATCAAGGCCAAGGAACGATGCTAACACAAGGACTAACCCTCGTCAAGCTTGGGAAAAAAATACTCTGTCCTTGGCCCTCAAATATCTCACAAATCTCAAATAGAAGTCTTCCTCAGACTTCTCCAAGGGACCTCTCAAGACTAGTCGTATGACTGTCTTAAGTCTCTCATTATTGGATGCTCAAAGGGTGCCAAGGTCTCCATTTTAGGCCATTACATAATCTTGTAAACCGCATAGAAAAGGATGGAGACCCAATGCGGTACACACTTGAAAGCCAGTGCACTTGAAAAATGCCACTGTCATGTGGTAGCGTGCTAGCAAGACAATACAAGCACTTTGCTAGCCTATGTGGACTGTGCGTAATGCACTACACAGCACTTGCGCGCCAAGTAGCTTGATGTGCCATGTGTGTCGCATCGATATCAGGATCTGCAAGTGCCACCCAGTTCACTTTGTGTGTGCCATAGGAGCCTATTGTTGGCCCCATCAAATGATATCACTTTGTCGCACTTGAAGCCAGCTCACTTTTGTAAAATCAGGCCTGAAAATTGCGAAAATAAAAAGAAAATGTTAGGTTATTGGATATGATTTTAAGTTCACCCTTAACTTTAAAAAGTCATATTAAGATAAAAATTTCTTTCTTTCCATGCCACTTGTCAACCAAAGAAAGGGAATAAAATGAGCAATCATGCATTCCAAATCAATTGGTTCTAATCAAAATTTTGACCAAGTTATTCGTCTTCTCATCTTTCGAATTCTATTCACTCAAAACATATAAATATAGAACTAAGAAAAACCTATTTAATACAAGGTCATTTGACTTGAAAAAGGTCAAACATGATTACTGCATAAAATTAACCATGAATTTGTGTAAGACAGGGAATTGAGTGAAATGGATTAATGAATGCAAAAAAGTGATAATTTTTATCGTATTTAAGTAAATTATACATTAAAAATAAGCTAATGATCAAGTATATGCACATTGAAACCTTACGTTATTAGATGTAAAATATAGTGACAGTTCAAGATTGCTTGAGAGTGTCATAAGAAGCACTTCTCAATATTTTGGCACAGATACAAGTGAGCTACTTTGATGGTATGACATGAGCTACCTTGACAACCATGTCATATACATGATGGCAATCTAGCTTTATGTGTTGGTGGATTTTTGAAAATTTGAATTCCTCATAATGAAGATACTTATTTGTTGTCAATTCGGGAGCTTAATGGAATTTTTTACTCTTTAAGGAGAGACCAATTCCACATCATCTCATTTGTGGCATTCACCATATCCTAGTATTCTTTCTCAATGCTAACACGAGAGACCACAATGATAAATTGCCCCAAGATATGTACAATAATGGGCGGTGGACTTCATATCATCTTTTTTCCTTCCCATTATGATTCCAATGTCCTTCAACTTAAGATACCCTTGTTGTTGAAATATATCCTTGCCCTAAGACATTTTTTCTATATGCTAGTATGCCTAAGCCAATGTGTTTTTTGTGAGTCAAGCATAAATTTTCTTCACAGCCCTTATTAATAAAAGATTTAAGCCAAGTATAAATCAATATGATAAGTAATAAACTCAATTTTAGGGTAGGAATTAGTCATTTTTGTGAACTAACTTTATGTAAAAAATTAATATTTCCTCAATATGGTGCTAGGTAAGGTTCAATCTTCGAGGAGTCTAGAAAATGAGATTAATTGACTAGAGTGGAGAGAAAAGATGTTACTAGGTGATAGGATCATTTTATGGGTAGTTTATCAAAATTTGGATTTAAACTTTTAATCCAATGGAAGGCATTGAATTAAACATTTAAAATATTGAGGCATCAAGAACCCATGATCGTAGTATCCAGTATAGATTAAAATATATATTTATAGGGTTCATTAAAGGAGTTCTTAAAGCTTTTCAAGTGTCTAGACTTTAGCAATATCCACATGATTGTAAGACAGTCAAATCTCTTCTTCAACTCTCTCCATCAAGAGAGAAAGAGAAGGAAGTAGAGGGTTTCCATAAGGTTTGCATGAGCACCTTTAGTTGTGGTCATTCTCCCTTATTTAATAGATATTGAGTATAAGAAATTTTAACAAAAACCAACAGAATCATATCTATATCTACCAACATCCATATACCTTATATGTATAACCTTCTAGATCCATATATCTCTTTAGTTAAATAGCTTGATAGACCCAATAATGCTCATTAGTTAATCTTAATAATTATCTATATGAATATATAAATGAATTAATAAAATTTTGATATAACCCAACCAACAAGTCGAATTGGTGGCCTATTGGGTGCCAAGCTACAGCCCATGTTCTTGGAGATATGAAGTGTACAAAAATTCTAGCATGAAAACTTGTTGTCATTGATTATAGTTTACCTGTAATTTTTCATTCGTGCGAGACTTATGAATCATTTTGGATATGGTCAATTTTCAAACCCTAATCCATCACTCAACATTGTAATAATAAAAGTAGGAAATCGTCAAAAATGTATTCTCAAATATTTGTATTACCTTGCCCAAAGATTTAATATATCTCTTATTTTGAGAGAAAATGATCTCATCTTGACTGCTCAATCACCTTTGAAAACTTCATATTGTATCCAATTTATAATATTTTGGAAATCCCATAGCTAGAGATTTATAAGTCATAGTAAAAATACCATCATACATCCACAAGACATCTTTGGTGTTTCACATCAAAACACTAATGAATATTATATGGCTTATAAGCCAATCACACTTCATGTATATTGTTTATGTTCATTGAAATGAAATTTATTCATTTTCATTTATGCGTGATGTTTACAATGAAGTTGATGGAGAATATTCTCAAAACATGAACACAAGGGTTCTAAGTGAACCTATCCTCCTCCTCCTCCTCCTTATCCACCAACTTGAAAAATAATCCATTCATTAAATGGATGAAGAGGACCTCTCTAAATAATTAAAGAGAGTGTAGATCTTAAGGGAATTATCTTCCCTCCTTCCTCTATTTTACACTGCTCAATGATTGACTGGGTCAAAAGAAATTAGCCTTATCCTTAGATAATTAGAATCCCTTGAATGGACCAAGTCAACCACCCTTTTACCTTTGATGTAGGATCCTAAATTCTAAACCTTCTCCACCATATCATAGGTACCTTGTATAGTTATAATTAATGATCTCAAAGAAAAATCAGTAGGAAACCTCTTTGAATTACATCCCTTATTTTCTTTGAATACCACCCTTAGTTAGAGTTTTAAGAGAGATCTATATAGTAATTACATAAAGAAGACATTATATCTTTGCTCTACCTCAAGACAACGTCAAGCATGACTGCCCCTAGAACCAAGACTGATCACGCAATTACAAAGATCATCCACTTACGAAGATTCTCCATTAACCAAGAATTTATGAAGATCAAGCACTTTTGTCTTCAAGACAAAAGAAGGCAGCTTATGAGAAAAGAATTAGCCAAAAGTTCCTGAAGAAAGATGATTCTAATAAAGATCTCCTTGAAGCTAAATGACTATACAGAAGCTAGAGAAAGCTGTCACCTCGAAGAGCATCACTCACAACGACATTCCTCAAATTCTCCATCTCTAACTGAAGAATTACCACTACTCCTATAAATTCTTCTTCGATAATGACAGTTGGAGAGTGTCCGTTCATCGGTACAAGCCTGGCAAGACCAGCTGACACTCCCCAAGAAGAAAGAGGCGACGGATAAAAGCTATTACCTGGTTGTAGGCGTTGACTTACCAAGAAGACATCTACAATGACGAACCCTGCTACGTGTTGGGACGCCAATCGGATGACGATTATCGCCGCTCAATCTCTTCCTTGTCTTCACTTCACCACATGGACTCTCGACGTCCAAAAGCTAAACTAATGTCATTATCGTCAACAATTATTCTAGCCGGATGAATCTCAGGAAGACTAGAAGCCAGACGGTAGGAGGATATCAGATTGTCTCAGTCAACCAAATCAGCGGAACTCACTTCCCGTCCAACTCCAGGAAAGTTGTGAGCTCATTGAGAATACGCGAAACTTCCAATGATATCGATAAGTAAATCCGATGGCAGGAAACGACATCCTACATGGCAGGTTTGACGGAGTAAATCGCGAACTGCGTAATTAAATGCTCCAGAGAGAAATTATCATGGGCGACATGGGAGTAGGATTAACTTTCGGCAAACAAGGTTGACGTGGAACGTGTAGCATCAGTGGCGACCTACCTTGTGAACAGATCCTCCACGACCTTTGACGACCCTGCAAGCTCAACCGGATCCTTAATATCTGAGAAAAAAATATTGTCACGATAGTTACAACCGCTGAGAAAAGAAAAAAGTGAAGAAGGTTCCGAAAATCTCCACGTATCTCCACACACGTGAAGATTACGTCAACAACAAAGCAAGAAATTAAGTCCCGAAGAAATGTCAAACCACTGTAACTGCCTCTACTGATTGCGACGCATCTTTTCGTCCTAGTTCTCTCTCTCCCTATTCTATAAAAGAGGAACTTGTAAGAAGAGAACGACATATGTTTTTTGATAAATTGGTTACCCTTTTGGTTACATTTACCCCTATGTGTTCATCGTGCTTCCTGTGTCTCCTCCATTCTCCCGCATCCTCTTCCTCTCCGAGTTTCTACCCTCCTTTTCTATTCTCCCCCCTCTCTATCGCTTTCATCCACCTCCTGTCAGAGCAAAATCGAGGAAATCTGAAGTCATCTGAAGAATCTGGAGCGTTGTCTTCACCGTCCGCTCAGGTAATTATCCTCGACCCCGTCATAGTGAAATACGTTCGCATCCTAATTCTATAAGTCCAACTCTGACTCATCGTATCACCGCCCCTTTCTATCTTCTATCTCATCCACAATCCTTTTACTATTCCTCTATCCTAACATTATAGTAATTAGTATCATACGTACTTACCTCCCTATCCTCTGCATCTTATCACAGCCTATCTACGTCTTATATATCCTATCTTATCTACTCAATATCATCTATCTTATATTATCTAATCCCTCCTCTTTATTTAAACTATCAATCCTAAATTCCTTCCCATTATAGATATATCAAAATAATTATCATTACTATCATCATTATTCTTCCTCTCCATCTCATCAATTATCCAATATTATCCTCACTGATTTATAACTCTAATTCCTAGTAATATCATTCATAGATCCTCCCTTCACTTGTAGGATTATTTCTTTATTATATCTCTAACTTCATACATCTCTTCGTATCTTGAAATATCCTACATCAGAAGTCCATGAGCGTGTGCAATGACTAAGTGAATTATGATGAGATCATAATATAGTAATCACTACTCTTCAAACATATGTTCTAAACATTCCTATTCGTGGGATATTTGAGAACGACATCGAATTATCAAGAAAGAATAGCCCTATATAATCCAACTCATATGATGAGTATGGCTGATCCAATAGCCATCAGTGTGGAGATACTAAGGATAGATAGTAGGTGCTCTTTGGAGAAAGAGTTCACCTAATTGATCCGTATGAATCCCTGAATGGTATTATACCTAACTGTCAATTAGGTTTATTCATGTCATGGTTTTGTATGTGGTCCTTTGACTTGAGACACAAAAGACATCTTGTGGTTAGATGATCATGTTTTGATTGTAACTTATGAATCTCTAGCCACGGGATGTCTAAAACGTCATATATTTGATACAACATGAAGTCCATGAAGATGATTATGTGATAAATATGGGATCATCCACCCTCGTATTTGAGGAGATTGACTCAAGGAATGAGATGCGATGAAATCCTTGGCCAAGATAGTGGAAATATCGAGAAGGAGTTCCCAATTGATTTCTACACGCATCAGTACTAACTTGAGTGACCGATTATCGTTTGACAGTTGACCATACCCTAAGTCATTGATGAGTCTCATGCGGATGAAGGATTATATATACATGGTAATCGATGACGGAAAGGTTTCATAAGTAAGTTCTTACATACTTCATATTTCTTAGTGTACGTGGTGTAGCTTGGCACCCACAAGGCTGTTAACTCAACCTATCGATTGGGTTAAATCGATCCTTGATTAATTACTCTATATGTGGATATGGATAATTAATTAAGGTTGACCAATAAGGTGTTATTTGGTCTATAAAGTTATTAACTAGTGATATATATGAACCTAGAGGGTCACACACATAAGATCTATGGATGTTGGTGGACATAGACATAATTATGAGGGTTTTTATGAAAAAACCTCATACTAAATGTCTATAAATAGGGGGAGAACAACCATAAATCAAGGTGCCCGTGCAAGCCTTGTGAGAATTCTCGCATTTCTTCTCTTTCTCTTATGGTGAAGAGCTTTGAAGAGGAGATCCAACCATTCGGAGACCGCGTGGATACCGCTAGAGGCTAGATACTTGAATAGCTTCAAGAACTCCTTCAAGGAAACCCTGTAAGCATGTTTTCTAATTCATACTAGGTGATAGGATCATCTGTTCTTGGTGGCTTGGTGATTTGAATATCCGATTCAATGTTTTCCGCTGCTTTTGATGTTTTGATAGAAATTTTAAAAGTTTATCGACATCAAAACCCAACAAACATCACATGCACAACTGTGGCATTAATCATCTTGATTAATATTTATGTATAAGACTATTCATGGATTCTTGCAAATCAATTCAATGAACTCCTTCTCTAAAGAGCACTCACTAATTATCCTTAGTGTATTCATACTGATGGCCATAAGATCCATCATGCTCGTCATAATGAGTCAAATCAGATAATGTTATTCTTTTAAGATATTTTAATATCCTTCTCCAATATTCTTCGAATTGAAATGCTTAGAGTACATGTTTAAAGACAAGGATCATTGTATTACAACCTCAACATAATTCACTTAATCAATATATATGCTTATGGACTTTATTATAAATGTCACACTAGAATAATAATCAATTAAGTTTGTTTCAATGAATAGAAACAAGAAAAAGAAGAGTGATTGGGTTGTAGACCACATACTATCCACCAATCTCCTACTTGGCCTAAATATAGTCACCCTTATGCATCAACCCCATGGTTATGTAATAACACTAAAAAATTTCTTGAGCTAATAACATCATTAGATGATTTGTAATATTGTCCACCAATGGATTTCTTTCTATTGCTACATCTCGTCTCGAAAGGACCTCCCTAATCAAGTGAAAGCATCTTACCAAATGCTTAGATATCTAATAAAATGACTATTTTTCTTGTACTATTGCACCATTTTTTTACGCACAAGGTCTAAGATTCTACCAATGATGCTAAGGTTAATGATGAACTTATTTAGCTAGACTTCTTCCTTAGTGACATCACTTGGATGATGTAATCAACCTTTGTGTCATGAGTCTGAAGTGGCGGTGGCTACGGCGGTGGGGGCTGGTGAGCGTGCACTGCCGCCGCCACTCCTTGCCGTGGCCACGCTTATGCCGCCGCAATCACCGCTGCCCCACCGTCGGTGCAGCCGTAGCCGCCGAACCTGCCACTTCCATCGTCGCCACTACCCTCGCTGTGCCCAGCCCCCTACTGCACTCGCGCGCCTTTGCCCTCACACCCATGCTCGGTCGCCTTGCTGTGCCACGCGTGCTCCGCCAGGCCACCCCCTCGCTCGGCCGCCCAGTTGCGCCCGTGCGCCCTCGTCGGGTCGACCCGCCGCCGCGCTTCACCAGGTCGCCCCCGTGCCTCGCGCGCTTGCTGATAACATGCAATTACATGCATTAATATCATACATTTTATGCATTTATTCTTTAAAATATAATCATAAATGAATGTTATCATGATTTAAAATGATTAAATTGATAAATTCTATGTTTTAAAAGATATTCTTGAATTTTATAAATTAATAGCATTTTTGGGTATTTTAATGACATTGATTTATCAAATATATATATATATATATTATCTAATGAATTAACAGAAATAGAGAAAAGTGGAATAGAGAAAAAAAAGAAGAGAGGAGAGAGAATCTCTGTCTCTCTCCCCCCACAATTTCTCTCTCTCCCGCGCTCTTGTCTGTTGCGACGTCTCCTCTCCCTCTTTCTCATCTCTCTCATCCTCTCCCTTTCTCAAGGTCTCCTTCGTCCTATTCCACTCTCTGCCCAGCCTCCTCTCTGCGCGCGCACGTGTGTGCAAAAGGAGGAGGAGGAAAATTAAATTCATCTCCCCCTTTCTCCTCTCTCTTATTCTCTCCTCCTTCCTCTCCCGCATTCTTTCTCTCCGCTTCTTCTCCCTTTTTCTCTCGCTCGAGTGCGCAAATGCGCGCACGATCTCTCTCGCGACAAAAATTGTTTCTATCGCAAGAGGAGTTCTCCCGCTCTCTCTTCCTCCTTCTCATCCGCTCCTCAATTCTCTCCTCTAAGCTCTTCCCTGCTCTCCCAGTTTTCTCACTCTCCCTCTCTCTTGCGACAGAAATTTTTCCTTGCAAAGAGAGGCGCGAGGAGGAAAATCCTCCTCTTTCTCTCTGCACTCTCTCTCCTTCTCTCTCTCGAATTTTCCTCTCTTCTCCTTCTCCTCCTCTCTCCTCTCCCTTTCTCTCTCTTGCGTTCTTCTCTCCTCATTGCGTGAGAGGGAGAAATTGCTTCTCCCTCTCTCACTAGAAATCCTCCCCTCCTTCTTCCTCTCGCTCCCATTCCTTCTTCCTCCCTCTCTTTTGCGGTTTCGCTTCCTCTCTCTCCCATTCCTTCTTCTTTCTCTCCTCGTGTCTCCTTGCGATAGAAATTGCTTCCATCGCGAGGAGAACTCTTTCTCCTCCTTTTTTCTCTCTCTCTCTCTCTCACGATGGAAAATCTTCGTCGCGAGATTGTGGTCTTCCTCTCTCTCTTTCTCTTCCGTCCCTCCTTCTCTCTCCAAGCTCCCTCACTTGACATCACCTTCTTCACTGCACGTGTTTTTCGCCATCAATGAGAGAGAAGAGAGAAAAGGGAGAATATAAGAGAGAGGAGAGAGGAAAGAGAAAATTACCTTTTTTTATTTTAAATGCGTGCAGTTTGACTGGGCCTGGAGCAGTTTGACCGGCGCGATCTGAGGAGAGAGAAACCAAATCAACGGTAAAAAATGATCCTAATTAAAAGTTTGATATCTGACGATCTTGATGGAGTTAGGGGCTAAAATTTCATGGGCATGATCGTCATTTCAAGCTCCACAAATCTATTGGGGCTGATTTAAGTTCTGAGACAGAAAATTAGGGTTATCAATGTTTTGTTGTTTGCTTCTATCATTGGCTAGCAGAAGGGAAGGAAAGCAATGATGGATCATTTTTCATGTGTTGAACATCATTCTCAGTGAGTTTCTTCCCTCTTCTGTTCATTCTTCATGTTGGATGCAAGGCGCCAAGTCTGGGCGAAATATACGGCTCTCGAAGGTATGTTTTGATTAGGGAGCATCACTAGATTATATTTTCATCACGAATATTTAGATTAGGATCATCTTCTATCCATTTCATCTATTTTTTTCATATATTTATCAACCTTTTCTCATCTATAAACCCTAAAAGTTACTTTTCCACCCTCGATCAAAGGTTCCAATCTTTGAAAAGAGTTTGGAAGCACTTGTTCAGTTCATTTCATTTCCGCATACATTTTATTCCTTTCATTGATCATTTCCTCTTTCTAAAGATATAAAACACCAAAAATATCTTCTGATTTCAATCTTTTAACCTTCCTCCCTGTGGATTCGACCTCGACTTGCCACTGTTCTAATTTAAAAATCAGATTTTTAAGAGTTGAGTAGAAATTTTTTTGACACGTAAATTTGCGCATTCAACGACCATGTTTTTACGCAAGTGGTCTTGAGGAAGCAAGTGCATCTAGAGGCATGTGGTCTTGAGGAAGCAATCAAGTCCGATGCAATAACAAGGAAGAAGGATCACCAAGAATTTCTAATAATACTTGGTGCAGTATCAGAAGGCATCATGGCTTAGTTAGATATGTCCAAGAGTGATAAAGAAACTTGGGATTTCTTGAAGACAAGGCATGTAGGAGCTGATTGTGTCATCAAGGCTAGAGTTCAAGCTCTTCGACATGAGTATGAGACTATGTTTATGGGTGAAGAAGAATCAATGGCTGACTTTGCTAGAGAGCTTTCTTCGGTCACTAGTCAACTAAGAAGCATGGGGGAGAATATTGACGATGGAGTTTTAGTCGCCAAACTCCTTAGAGCATACAATGTAAAGTTTGATGCTATCACTTCATCTATAAAAAAATTGGTGGCATGGATTCAATAACACTTGAGGAGGCGATTTGGTCATTACAGATCTGTGAAGAAAAACTCCCAAATTGGGAAGCTCAGAGAGAGGAGCAACTTCTTCTCTCAAGGCTATGTGAAAATTAAAGAAATATGAAGAAGGTCATTCTCATGGAAGAGGTTGTGGCCACAAATGGAGAGGAGGACAAGGGAAAGGCAAGGGTGATAGAAAACAACAATGGGAGAAAAAAATGAATGTCACAAGAAACTTGGACACTTCGCTTATGAATGTCATAAGAGCAAGAATGAGAGAAAAAAATTCAAGTTTCCAAGGTCGAGGAAAAGATACAACCCACTCTTCTTATGACAATCATAGAAACTTCATAAGTTAGTTTACTTCAATGAGTTAACAAGCAAGCAATGAATGAAGGCATGTGGTATCTAGATAATGGAGCAAGCAATCATATGATAGGTGATTACCACTTCTTTAAAGAATTGAAGGAAGTTTCACAAGGAAGATTAAGATTTGGGGATGGATCTATGACAAAGATTGGAGGCCGAGGATGGATCTTGCTCTAATGCCAAGATGGAAGACAAATGAGGTTAGACAAGGTCCTTTATGTCCCCGAATTAAAATATAATATTTTAAGTTTGGGCCAAGTCGATGAGCAAGGGTGCTGGCTATTAGTGGAGGGTAGCTTTTTTATCATCTACGATCAACATGGGAGGCTCCTAGTGAAGTAAAGAGGATTCTAAGTAGACTTTATCTTTTGAAGCTGAACCCAATATTGAGTTACATGGTCATAGATGATAATTCAAAGTTAACTTGGACATGGATATTTAAAATTTCAATCGTTAAGAAGATTATCTTCTTAAGGGATTTAGGGGGCTTTGTGATGGAGAATTATTTCGAAACATGAACACAAGGGTTCTAAGTGAACCTATCCTCCTCCTCTTCTTTATCCACCAACTTGAGAAATTATCCATTTATTAAATGGATGAACAAGACCTCTCTAAATAATTGAAAGAGAGTATAGATCTTCAGGGAATTATCTTCCCTCCTTTCCCTATTTTACACTGATCTAATGATTGACTTGGTCAAAAGAAACTAGCCTTATCCTTAGATAATTAGAATTCCTTGAGTGGACCAAGTCAACCACCCTTTTACCTTTGATATAGGTTCCTAATTATCCAAGCCATATCACCATATCATAGGTACCTTGTGTGAATAGATGATCTCAAAAGAAAAGAAAATAGGAACATCTTTGTTATTCTATGTCCTTCTCTCTTTGAAACCACCCTTAGTCAGAATTATAGGAGAGATCTCCATATTTAAGGAAGAAACTCTCTTCCTATTC
>JAHCZF010000032.1:0-38497 GCA_024174645.1 Lemna minuta
AGCGAAGCTGTCTCGAAACGTAACTAGCAGCTATTTTAGAGGCTAGAACTGATCGCTCTCGGCAGATTGAGGAGCTCGAACCACATCTTTCGATCTCTCTCCCCCGGCATCCCCCATCTTCCCCTCCGCCTACAACTTTTCCCTCCCTTCGTGACTCATATCCTTTATCTTCTTGCTCTCTTATTTATATTTTCTCGATATTCCATGTTTCCTCTGACTTGTATCTCTTACGCCTGCGTGTATTTTCGTCGCTCTCTCTTATCTCCAGCCACTTTCTTCATTTCTTTTTCGATTTCCCCCATCCCTTTACCCTCCGCTAATGTTCTAACTCTCTATCAAGCTATCCACCGAAAATCTAATGATGGAGCTCCCCATCATAGATACCCTAAGATCCCAACCTTTGTGGGTTTCCCTTCTCTCATCACTTGGTTTCTTCACCACCTCAAAGCTCTTGTTCTCTCTTCTTCAATGGTTCTTTATCGTGTTCCTTCGCCTTCCACCTTCTCAGCTTCGGTGAATGGGCTGTCGTCACCGGGTCAACGGACGGAATCGGAAAAGCCCTCGCCTTGGAATTATCCCGCCGTGGTCTGCTACATAATTTCTCATCGGCCGCAACACCAGCAAACTTCGACGCGAAGTCTCTCTTCAATCCACTCTATCAAGACACAAGTGAAAACGGTCCTCATTGACTACACAGGCAATCTGTCTGAGGGAATCCGACGACCGAAGAATGTAACCAGAGACCTGAACGTCGGTTTGCTGGTGAATAACGCCGGCGTGACTTACGACTACGGCACCTTTTTACCACGAGGACTTAGAGCTTTGGTGGATGAATATAGTGAAAGTCAACGTCGTGGGTTTTACTGACGTTACTATGGCGTTGCTCGCCGTCGATGCTGTCGAGGAATGAAAAGGAGCTAATGTCGCATATGCTGGTTCCGGCTCGTCCTCCTCAGTCATCCCTTCTCACCCTCTCTTCTCGGTATACGCAGGAACCAAGGCGTAAGTTTTCATCCATCATTAATATCATCGTTCCCGAATTTCCTCCCGAAGAATTAAGAGAATCGTAATTCTGATGAAATGATCTAGCTTTGAAATTGCTGAAGCTGTTACTCTGTTATTCCAATGAAATCTTCTTGACTCACTTGCATCCTTGCAATCTCTTATAGGTTTGTTCATAGTCTTTCGAGAAGTCTGGACGTGGCAGTACAAGGAAAATGGGAATCGATGTCCAGTGCCAGGTTCATATCAATAGCTTTATATTAGACACTTTTATTTTCTTTAGCATCTCCTGTCGCCGACACACAGCGGCTTGCAAATATAGCATCAGAATATTTGAATTCAAATATGTATGTCGTTTTATATTTAGTGTAATCATATATTTTCCATTGAAATTAAGCAAGAACCTAACTGTTATAACCCATTTGGATATTTCTACCTTGTGGAGTGTTATTTTTAAATTTATAACTTTCTATTTACAGTTTTATAACCTACTGCTAATCATATATGCCGATCTTATCTACTTTCATTTATTTTTATTAAGAAATTGAGTTAATCCAGGAGATCCCTGTTTTTCAGATTCCTCTTTATGTTGCAACAAAAATGGTGGCCTTCAAGAAGTCTTCTACGCCGTCACCGGCGTATTTCAGCTCACTTTTTCTGCAAACCGTATCGGTTATGAATATCAGACTATGCCATATTGGCCTCATGATCTCCAATCTCTAGCCGTCAAACTAGTTCCAGGTTTTCTGATAAACCAGTGGCGACTGGCATGATGGCGTAGTAGAAGGCGGCAGGAGAAATCCCAATGATTGCTCGCGTAGTTCTCTCATCGTCCAAAAGAAATTTGAAAGAATGAATGTAATTCGCATAAATGACATTTAGCCACAAAATTCTGATGGTCATCTAGGGGAGTGGCGAAGCGAGATGGGAAAAGAAAACTACCTGAAACGAAAACCTTGATGAATTTTAATTTCTCGACATACTGCCATAAAATAAAATAATTTTCCAGCTGGCCATAGCAAAAACAAGCACCTAAACTTATTAAATCTTCGCCTGATCATAAATTGGCCTCCCAAATTCATTTTGGTAGAGGGAGAAAAGAGAAAAAGAGAGACATTATTGTAATAAATCTTAGTATCCAATACATCATATCAAATTATCTCTGACAGGGTTGACTTTCCACGAATTTTTAAATTTTCTACCATTAAAAGAACACAAATTCCCATTTTCCTGTCATCAAATCGGTCTTATTTCAACATGGATCCATTTCTATACTTTAAAATCTCATGTCATTTTTCGTAAGAAATACAAATTTAACGTTTTGCACACAAGTAAATTCGTTTAGTTGACGGCAGATTGTCCGTGGAAAGAGTCATTATGTCTCATAGAATTCAAGTAATTATTCTGAGTAAAAATTTGAAAGAAAGAGAGAGAGAGAGATTGAGATTACTTCGATAGGTTATGGCAAAAATCCATAACATTAAACTATCACGTTTTACTGATATGGTTGACATCACACTGTTGCTTCTCTTTAGAGAGTCTACCATTAAAAGAAACGGGCGAACTCATATCCTCGTGTCGGGAAGCTGATTGAGCATATATAAGGTAGTTCAAAATCTTTGGTCTCACAACTTGAGCGTCTCATCTCATATTGGCGCCTGAAATTCATTATGGGAAGGGAGAGAGAGAGAGACGAAGGGATTTGTTGAATGAGTCATGGTAACTACAGTACATCAAATCAGACAACCGTTTTTCCGAGACATGGTTGACTTTTCCATTTATTTATTCTGATTTGTATCATGATGTGAACTACTATTCCCTTGTCATCAAATGTGTAATTTTCTAGTTTTGATCCATTTACATACTTTCAAAATTTAGTATGTCAGCAAAATACACATAACCAGTTCACACACATTGTTTCACACATACAAATTGGTTACGTGATGGCAGATTATCCGGGAGGAGACAGGTCCTAATTTTCTTGTAGACTGATGCTAAGGTGAGAGCTATGATGAAGAGAGAGAAAGATCAGGGTTTTAGATGAGGAGCTTTTTGAGGGTTTGGAGAATTTTCAAGGTTATAATGGCCCATCTCCAAATCTCAATTCTAAAGATTATAGGCAGATAAATAGAGGATGTGGCGACAGATCTACCTAAAAGTTAAAGTCAAAACTTCTGCTTCGTGGGATATAATGATCTTAAGTCAAAGAATTTATGACCATTTGATCTTTGGATTGACTACTTTACAAACAACCATGTGGCACGCTCTGATTGGCTCAAATCATTTGGTTATACCAGTTTTATAGTTGGCTCAAGAATGGACTTCTTGGATTCATTGATCATGATGGTAGAGTATGGGGGTGCAATATGTGCTATGGTGATTTCTAGATAAGAAATTGCCAAATTGGTTGTGAATGTTAGGTCATGATCATGGATTCCACAAGGCACCACATGTCATGGCCTAGTTGGTTGAGACAAAGGAGTCAGCTGGTGCTACTTTTTAGTCTGACATCATTGGCTCGATCCATGGGATCGAATAACTTCAATTCACACTATCAACTGGAATGCATAGATAATGCCATGTGTGCACGTGCTTTGGCTCAAATACTTAGTCCTACATTAAAAAGTTTGCAAATTTTTTGACAATAGGAAGAAAGATCATCTTCATATTTCAATGGGTGCATCGTGGATATTACCAATCCGATCTCCATGATGTACCGATGATGCGGCACCAAGCAAGCATGCCATGCACCCTAGTTCAGCCTCATGCGCACACCATGTGGCAAACCTCGGGAAGTGCTAGCATGCCATGTAGATGTGCACGCATTGGGCCTAGATGGGTTTGCCTCTTTGTGGTGCCACATGTCACAATCACACATTGGTTCAGACATTATCTCCCTTTTAACCCACATTTTTAAAATCAAATAAATCCCTACTGGCTTTTATCCATAAACTTAGAAATTCCAATCATGGCTCTTTTCTACCAACTCTTCATTCAATCATAAATTTTAGTCCTATATGTTTATTGAAAAGATCATAAAAAGAATTAAGGAGTCTTCAAATAGGATGCCAGCCCATCTCTTGACTAAAAGTGATGCTTTGTCCTCGTAGCATCAAGGATAACTCCATTTAGAATATGTCAAAACTCTCATTGAGCACTCTTTCTTTCATAATTGCACTTCATTGACCTAGGCTCTAAAAGTGGTGGGGAGTTGCCTCTCAAATAATTCATGCTTTCTTACTTGTGTACCTATGCCCTGGCCATCCACATATCTCTTAGAGTTCAACGTGACTTAGACTTCAAAGAAAATCAATTGCTGAGTCTCATAATATAAAACAATAGATACAGCAATAGGATACTTATGTTTATACCCAATTAGCACTTAAATAGATATAAATTGAGTATATAGGGAGTAGAATGACATGATCAATGGGAAAATCTAATAAAAATAAGAAAATGTGCACCATTAGAATAAGAATTATGTACTAAATCTATTAATAACGATGAAAGTTAATATATCAATGACACATTTTCACCTTTCCTTTTGGAAGGACTATAAATTAAATATCGTATTTTTCTTGGCTAAGGACTCTGAGGCTCAACAAACTCTTGAAATTTTGATCAAAATGTGAATTTAGCGTGAGGAATTGAATCAAAATAGTCAAAAATTATGAGGCAGCAAGAACCAATAATTGAATCATTTTGATATAGATTAAAAACTATATTTATAAGGTTTATTGAACAAGTTTTTGAAGTTATTCCAGTATCTAATCTCTTGTGGTATCTATGACTGACAAACTAGATGATTTGATCTCGGTTCAATACATGTTAGCAAAAAAGAAAGAGAAGAAAGGAGAGAGTTTTCGCATAGTTCACGTGGGCACTCTTAGCTATATCTGTTCTCCCTTTAATTATACACACTGGGTATTTAACTTTTTCTAAAATCATTAGTATTATGTCTATATCTATTAATATCCATAGAGCATTCATGTATCACTATCTAACTCTATATATCTTGCTAGTCAATAGCTCAATAGACCCACAACATTTATTTATGAACCTTATTAATATATTATAGCAATATATGGATTAACAAATCAAGGTCTAATCTAGTCTACTCTTCTAGTTGAGTTGTTAGCTCGTTGGGTGCCTAGTTACAGTGCATGCTCTAGAAGATATTCAGTGTATAGGAACTCCATTATAAAACGTTACCATCGTTGGTCACTGTTTATGTATCTTGAATAACTCAAGGTAAAGTCTATCATGAAATGCTAATTAGTTACTCAAGTTAGTACTGATGCATGGAAATTTTTTTTAGAACACCTATAATATTTCATCTTCCTTGTCCAATGATTTAAGTGCATCTAATTCTTTGAGTCCATCTCCTCTTACCAGATAATACCATCTTAACTAGATATACCTTCTAAGACTTCATCTTGTATCCAATCTAAGACATTTTGGAGATCTTATAGCTAAGAATTTATAAGTTATAGTGAAAATATGATCTTTTATTTATCAGATACCTTTGGTGTCTTATTTAAGGAGCATATACACCACCATAAAATGAATTAACCAGAATAATAATTAGGTTTTTGACATTATGAAAGGATTCAGTAAGAATTCATTTAGTGAACTCTTTCTCCAAAGAATACCCACATCTATAATGTGTGTCTTTTGTACTGCTATTCTTATTATATGAGTTAGATCACGCACTGCCATTCTTTTTAGATTTTTGATTTATTTCTCGAATATCTCTTGAATAAGAATATTTAGAATATACATTTAAAGACTACTAATAATATATTAGGATCTTATCATAATTAACTTGATCATTACATATGCTCTTTTTAACATCATTACAAACATCATAGAAGAATAATAATGAATAAATTTCATTTCAATAAATATAAAATGATACATGAAAGTATGGATTTACCTTATAGGCCATATAATATCTATCATTTTGCTTCTTGAAGCTTGAGGGATCCTTTGGCTCCATTTGTTCATACTAAACAAATAATCGCTTTCATAATCAATCTTCATCAAATTTGTTGGCATTTCCCTCTTCATCCAGAGATATATGTGATGCTGTTTTTCTTTCCTTTCCCCACTTATCTCTCTCTCTCTCCTATTTCAGGAGTTTTTCGACTGTCTTGAAGTGAGATGGATTTTTGAATTAACCCTCTCCATTTGGGTCTCTTCATCTCTTCTTCTATATGACTTTTGTACTCTCAAATGTGTTGTTACAATCTTAGACCTTAAAATATGTACCAAAATTTGAATAGCTTCTTTTCTTTGCTTATCTTCTTGTTTCCTCTCTTCATGAGTGTATTTTTAGTCTTTGCTTTAGGGCATTTTGTTTTTGATTCGTCATCTTGAAGCTTGAGGATCTTCGTCTCCATTTTTTTATTCCGTTACAATGTCTGTCACGGTTCTCTAACAGTTACCATTTCTGGAAACCTGATCTTCAATTGACCTAGCTGCAATACCGAACTTGACAATTGTCACATAGAGCTCCTCCTGACGGGCCACCTTCATTAAATCTCAACCTGTTTTCATTACGGGTACTGGTGCATTGGGCCATGTCACACTCCACTCTGCTTGACATAATGTCTTGCTGTGCCAGCTTGGGCTGTGAGCTAAACTTATGTCTTCGACAATGACTATTCAAGCTTCATATTCATATCTTAAAAGTCCAGAAAGAGTCCTTAACAACAAAAAGGAATCACTTATTTCTCGCCGGTTTTCTATGAGATAAATGCTCACAGGTTGGACGCCAATCCTACAAAACTATAGCCTCGCCTTTTTAGGAAAGCGGTGGTGTAAGAGTGACGAGTAGACAGAAACTAATAAAATGCAAGCGCTGGAGGCTTGATAAAACAAAATAACCTCAGCAAGTTGCTCCCTGATAAAGTCAAAAAACCGCAGCATCATTAAACATTCACGGTATGGGTGTGTACAAAGCTTGGGTCGTTCATGTCGTGTGAAAGTATTGGTTCACAAAAATTGATCTGTTATGTTTTTTGTTTTTCTTTCCTGGGCTGAGTTGGCTGTCCGGAGATACCGGCCGTAAAGAAATAAGAAAAAACCTTAATTTACAGCACTCTTTTTTTTTTATTTGCACGACAAATATTATACAGCAAACAATATTTATTTGCACTCTTTTTTTTTCATCCACTTGGTGGGCCTTCTAACAGTTCATACAGACTCTAATTGATTCTATAGTAGAACGCTCTGTCTCTTCTCTGTCAATGCCTGTCATTTTTTTTCTCTCTCTCGATCTATATATATATATATATATATATATCTCCTCAGCAAAAGCAAGATGGGTTATTATTGGGGTAAAGATGTTCTCTACGGGATACAAATAACGGGAAGATTATGATATGTACTAGAGAGAAAAAAGGGTAAAGAAAAGAACCGTGTTAGCCCTTTCTAAACAGTAAAATTTCATGCCGGGAATGTTTTAAAACTTGTTTCTCTTAGAGACAGAGAGAGCTTTGTCCACAATCTAGAGAGAAAATGTCCACCTCCCGGAACAGGAATGGAGCTGTCGTTCAGAGGTTCGATAGCTTCACATCCTTGGTGGGTTATGCTTCTCTCATCCGTTGGAGCCATCACTGCTTCCAGATTCACTTTTCTTTTTCGTCAAATGGGTTTACATATTCTTCCTCCGCCCTCCAAAAACCTTCTTCAGTACGGCAAATGGGGATTAATCACTGGCTGCACGGACGGTATCGGAAAAAGCCATCGCCCTTGAGTTCTCCCGCCGCGGGTTCAACTTGATTCTCATTGGCCGGAACTTGGAAAAGCTGAATCAGCTTCAGTCAAAGAGATCAACTCCCAATTTCCTCCTTAGAACTCAAGACTGTCGTTATTGACCTATCAGGCGACCTTGTAGCAGGAATAAAGGAACTGGAGTTAGAGATCGAAGGTATTGACGTCGGTGTTCTGGTCAACTGCGCGGGGATATCGTATTTGCACACGCTGTTCTTGCATGAGGTGGAAGAGGATACATTGATGAGAATGCTAAGGATAAATCTCGAGGCGTTGACTGAGGTAACGAGGGTGAGTGCTGCCGGTGATGTTGAGGAAGAGGAGCTATACTCAATATTGGCTCCGGGTCGACTGTTGCTATTCCTTCTCATCCTCTTCTGGCTATCTATGCTAGCACAAAGGCGTAAGTTTGTTCCTCTTTTCTCTCTGGGAATTTCTTTACTCGACCAGCATGTGTTTGATATCAAAGCTGCAATCAGAGATAATTCTGCTTAGATTATCTGATTGCCCTGAGGATTTCAAATTTCGCGTAACTTGCGATTTGAATATCCTCCTACCATGCATTAGCTGTATTTACCAATATTATGCGGGACTCCAGTTTCATTGATTTACCCTGGAGTTCCATCGAATCGAATTGTAGTTAGGGACAGAGAATCCTGACGGTAAATTAAATACTATTTTGTGATAATTGAAAATTATAGATCATCTTTTCAATTTCGTTCATATTTCTTTGTTCTTTGGAAACTCCGGATTTTCTTACTTAAATCTTTATTATTTTGTCAGATATGTTGATAGTCTTTCCAGAGCCTTACACGCAGAGTACGAGATGAAAGGTATCCACACTCAATGCCAGGTGGGAAACTCTTCTTCTTTTGTTGTTGTCGAATTATTAGATTCACTTTATCCATGCTGAGGCATTAAGCAGTATGTCTAGGAGTTTCCAGAAACAATGGGAAATCAGACTAACCGATTAAAAATTTATAGATAAAAATCATAATTATGAACACTTGAATAATAAATCCTTTGAAATAGAGTTATCCAAATAAATATCTGAAACAGTTATTGTCTTAGTTGCATTTCTTTCCATCTATTATTTGGTTGCTTTATCTGAATAGCTTATGCGACATCACTTGTTTTACCGCTTCAGGTACCACTCTTTGTGGCCACAAAGATGGTGGCCTATAGAGGGTCCTCATTTTTGCGCCAATGCCAGAGGAATATGCTAAATCAGCAGTTCTGGTTTATTGGTTATGAGTCAAGATGTATGGCTTATTGGCCCCCATTTTTCTCCAATGGTGTCTCCTTGCCTGCGTACCAGATCGCATTGTCAATTATTTTCGCCTCCAGCATGGTCTTGGTAGAAGACAGACAACCTGATTTTTTGACAAAAATTAATGGTATTTGAGAAATTTATCATCTTTCTAAAGAAAAATGTTTGAAAGCAACTTTTTGGAGATGATCAATCAAAGAATTGATGAAGATGGGGAAACGCTGCCCTCTGTATTCTTCTTTCACTGTTCATGTGAAAAGCATTGTCTATTCCGAAAGTATCATTTCGAAATGAAAGTGGCCTTTTGTAGCCATTGTTCATATACGTCATCAATCATGACAAATGCCTATTTTCCTTTTGTTGAAGCACGATCAATCTTTGTATTAATCAAGAGAACGAAACCGGAATATCAGGAAGAAAGTGTGCTGTTTCTTGATAGGACATGCAAAAAGTTTTACATCACTTTATAAAAGTAGCAGGTGAAACTGCTGATATAAAAATGGTATTGAGATAGCATGAGAAGCTTTTAAATTAACTTCTTTTGATAGTTTCTTTCTTCATCTGATGATTACTTTATTAATTCATTAAAAAGTTTACTGAGAACATATGAATAAGTCTAGAGATGAATGATCTACCATTATCTGTCACCCTTGGGTTTACGTATTGAACAGAGATAGATTACTTAAAACCTATAACGAAACCTCAAGAGCAATGGCTAGCTAACTTATACCTTTGAGAGACTTATATCTATCAATCTGTGCAAGCTTGAGGAAAGATTTTGAGCTACAGGATTATTGGTCAACAAGTTTTCTCATGTTAAAAATTTTTTAGTGATCTGATTTCATGTACGATACATAGTTCCTTCTATTATGTATTCTGCATCTTGAATGCATAGAAAAACCTATGGCATTCAATGGAAAGGCAACATGGATGCGGTAGGTTAAAATAAGGTTAATATCCTTGTAAGAATCGAATAAGGCCAACATATCTAACTTTGCTCTATGCTGAGAAATAGACAAACACGTCTTCATCTATATCTCATTATATTCTATTCAATGTTCTCTTTCTCACTCATCTTACACTATCCATAGGAGGTACAGAGAATGCTTGTAAAGGTTTTTCTTGAGCCATTAAGGGCATTCCATATCTTCCCTCCCTCTTCCCACTGCCCACAACACGTGATTAGGCATCAGCACAGCATTTTCCAAAATTGTATTTTATGTCCATCACAAATCTCACTCTTTTGCCCATGTTATCATTGGCATCAGCCATGGTGGCATGTCCAAGGCCTAGTCTCTTTCTCTAGGATCACATCTATTATTTTATTTGTGGTAGTTTCTTTGTCTCCATGAGCACAAGCACAGCTGCTCGTCTCACTTGTGGAAAGTTAATCTTAAAGTAAAAATGAGATTCAATGGATGCATTGGAGAGGAAGAGGAGAAGTGGAAAGAGTGAAAGGTCCAGATAAGGTGGTGATTTAACCTAAGTGAAATTTGACGAGAGGTGAATTAGGTTTAAGTGTTACTTGTTTGTGTTATACTCTTCTTTCTACTGATTGGTTTTTGTTTCATGCGCTCGTTTCTTGTCCTCTTTGCTGCACCAGAGTTATTATACTGGTTGACTAACGTGCACTGATCCAGTGCAAAGGTACTATTGACTTGGAGCCTCAGTCTACCAAAAGAAACCTAATCCTCTCACCCTTCATATGGGTGAAGGACAATGTTCAGTACAAGAGGTTTAGATCTGCCCCAGCGACAACCCTAAGAGTCACCTTTACCTCACTCTGTGGCACTATCTTACAGGCTGAGACCTCTCGACTCCTGGATGCACTGACTCTGTCAGAGGCCCATCTCCACATCATCGTTCGTCCCTTCAAACCATGTCGTGCTTCTCCGCTAGTACCATCGACCTACGGTAAAGCAAGACCTTGTCTTCAAGCTCCTCTAGTCTTCTTGCTCCCTAGTCTTGGCACTCTTGCTCATCTCAACTAATGAGACACTCCGGGACTTCGTATGTGTAAAATGCAAGAGTACTGTTTGTCTAAATGCTGATGTCTATGTGAGTTGATGATGACAAATAAGTGAGAATAAAGTGAAGAATCGAGTGGGGTACACACAGACAACAATTACCAAAGTCTGTAGCTGAACTAGGGTTGACTTCTGTCTAAAAAGGTTGACTTTTTGACTTAGGGTTGACTTGTTGACACATGCTTGACTTTGCTCTAGCCAGGGTTGACTTTCTGACTCAAGGTTGACTTTTTGACTTAGGGTTGAGCTTTCTAACTCAGGGGTTGACTTTACGACTTAGGCTTGACTTTTGACTCAGGGTTGACTTCCTGACTTAGGGTTGACTTTTACTTAAACTGACTTGAAGCGTGACAGTTGACTTTGACTTATGATATTTGACTTTGAATTACTGATAGTTTGACTTTGACCAGCTCAGGATGACTCTGACTAATAAGAGTTGACTTAGGCTGTAAAGGTTTGACTTTGACTAAGAGGCTAACTTTGACTGAAGGATTGACTCACTAATTAGGATGACTTCAGGACTAATCAAGATTGACTTTGTCTAATTAGGGTTGACTTAGAGTAATCAAGATTGACTGCAATATAAATTAGGGTTGTCAGACTAATCAAGATTGACTCTGTCTAGTGGGGTTGACTCAGACTAATCAAGATTGACTGTCTAATTAGGGTTGGCTTCGGACTAATCAAGGTTGACTCACAATGTCTGTCTGGAGTTGACTTACTGGATAGGCTTGACTTGAAGGATTCACTCTCCTACAATCGAAAGCTCATGCTCTAATTTTCACAATCACATAACAAAATAACTAACCAAGATAAAAATAAATTTAGTGAAAAAATAAAGATAACACACCGAGGAAGACGTAATGAAAAATCTGTACCATAAGCTCTTAGGGTCTTGAGTAAAGAGAACTCATTATAAAAAGCTTTAGTATAGAGAAGTCATAACTCAAAAAGGACGTAACTTGTAACGATTTGTACCATAAGCTCTTAGGGTCTAAAGATGTGTACGAGAAGTCTCCAAATAATATTTTCAACCCTACCTGAGTGAAAGATTATTTCATAGCTTTGTGAATCATTACTATAATAGAATTAAAATGGCACAAAGAAATATCTTGAATTGAAAAAGAAGAAAGTTTCAACATATAATACTGCTCTTACTAAAAAGAACTTAGTCAAAATATTTGAATCACTAAAAATAAAAGAGCTAACTAGAGATGAAAAATGAAGAGCTACAAAATCTTAAAGGGAGAAAATAAACATAAATTATATAGAATTCAAGAAGCATACCTTGGCTTTTATGAACTATTGGTTTCAAGAAGAAGATACCATCAATATGATCAAACTCCATATCCCAAGCTTCTTAAGTAAACAGTATTGAACTCCTTGTGATATTGGTTAGCAAAGTAATATAAATTACAAAAAAATCAACTTATTGAGAATAAAGTAAAAACAAAACAGTATTAATATAAATTCCTTGATGATAATAAATAGAAAAATGAAGTAGATATTTAATAAAGGAAAGTGGATGCTAAACCAAAATAAGTTTCTAAGAAAAATATGCTTCAAGAAAATCCTTAGGGTGTAGAGATATGTATCTAAAGTCTCCAAAGAATCTAAATTACAAAAGCATGGTTAATATAAATTAAAAATAAATTCAAAACCAAATATTCACGCAAGAACATAAGGACAGAGAATGAAGTAAGTATGTACTATAAGAACTTTAATGTCATGCAAAAAAAATTGTACTCCAAAGGACTTAACTTGTAAAGAAAAGAATTTGTAAGCCAAATTCTTATGGGCTAGAGATGTGTACCTGAAGTCTCCAAACATTATTTAGCAACCCGCCTATGCAAAGGATTATTTTATAGCTTTGTGAATCATGACTATAATAGAATTGAAATGGCACAAAAAAGTTCTTCAATTGAAAAATAGAGGAAAGTTGCAGCATATAATATTGCACTTGCTAAAAGAGCATAGTCAAGATAATTGCTTAACTAAAATAGAGAGCTAAGTAGAGATGAAAAATGAACATCTTAAGTGAACACCATTGCCCTCCTTGTTTTATTGCATAACCAAATAGTTAACCATGCAAAAATCTACTTAACTTTTTAGGAATAAACAATAATCTAAACTTCTTACATATTAAGAATAATGTAAGAACAGTTGAATACATATCTAGCAAAGGAAATTGCATTCTAAAAAGGTAAACTTAGTTAACTGAAATGCTTATGGTAAATCCTTAGGGTTAGAGGTGTGTACGTAAACTCCCAAAGCAATAACAAGCAAATGATCATAGGTAAAGCTTCAATGTATAAAAATAGTTTTCTAGATGGTGAGTAAAAAATAATTTAAATGCCATAAGAGAATGTTTTGAAATTGGGAAATTAACGTACCTTACAATAAACAATTATTTCACAAAGAATATATAGAAAATTAATTCGTAAACTAAAATACATAGGTAATTATACATGTAACGTGAAAGGCTACAAATCTAAAGGGGACATACATAAAATATTATAGAGTTCAAGGCGCATACCTTTGCTCTATGAAGTATTATTTGCATGAGAAGATGACACAAGCATGATCCAATTTCATATCCTAATCTCATAATATGTTATTTAAGGGAAGACCATTGCACTCCTCGTCTTCTTGTGTAGCACAAATAGGTGACGATACCAGAGTATACTTAATTTATTATAAATAAACATAGAGCTAAAGATGGAAGTTAAGAAATAGGCGAAGATGATTGAATACATAACTACCAAAGGAAATTGCTGCCTAAACATGAAAATTAGTAAACCAAAATCCTTCAAATAAATCTCTAGGGTTTAGAGGTGTTTACCTGATGTGCCAATGCAGTAGCATCTAAATGAGTATTGTTAAACCTTGAATGTATAATCCATAGTTTTCAATATGGTTACTATAATAAGAATTCAAATACCTAAAAGAGAAAGTTCCTGAAATGAAAAAAGAACATAATGTACAACAATCAATTCTTTAAATACCTAAGAGAATATTGAACACATGTCTACCAAAGGATATTTGTATCTTCAAGAAATTAAGAAACTAGAATGCTAAAATTAAATGATTACGGTTTACAGGTTTGTACATGAAGTCCTAAAGCAATAATGCATAAAACTACCATCCATAGAGCTTGAACATCTAATCTAGAATATTTGAAATGGTGGCCCTAATAGAATATGAATGCTCTAAAAGTAAGTTCTTAAATTCCAGCAAAATAACATAACTCAAAACAAAAAGTTCTTTAGAGGAAAAAAACCAAAAATAAAAATGAAAACGGTAAACCAAAAAAACAAGAAACTACATGCAAAGCAGGAATCTATGAATCCAAATGGAGGAAAACAAATAAAATTAGTGTCCACAATGAGTGCCTTTGTCACAGTGAAGTTTTATTCAAAGGAAGGAGATGAAAAGAAAACCAAATTTTAGACCCCCAACCTCATCATATGTTTCTTTAGTGAAACACGTTGTAGTCTTTCGACTTATTGCAAAGCCCAAATATTTGATGCTATAAAAGATGTATATAATTCATTAAAGAATAAAAAATTTCTAAACATAAGAATTAAGAAATACTTAAAATATTATTGAAGACATATATACCACAAGAAATTGCATCCTAAACAAGAAAATTTAAGAAATACAAATGGTTAAAAAAAAATTGAGGGTTTAGATGTGTGTAATTGAAGTCCTAAAGCAATGAAAAGTAAACCAATTATAGGTAAAGCATGAATGTGTAGTCCATAGTTGGTCAAATGACGACAGTGATGGAATTTAGTTTTCATAAAAATATAGTTCTTGAATTCAGAAAATAATGTAATATAAAGTTATAACCTACTGTAGGAAACATAAAAATGCTAATAACGAGTAAACTATTTCTCTACAGGAAAAACCAACATAAATTGAAATTTCAAAGTAAAATATATTTCATTCCTTTTTATGTAAAAAGATCAAAATAAATGCTCGATATTGTGTGTGTGTATATATATATGCACGATACCTTAAAGTCCATGTTTCCTACCTCTACACCATGATGCGTTATTTGAACGAAGGAGATGACAGAAAAATGATTAAATTTCAAATACCCAATCTCTCAAATTGTCACGAAAATGAAGAGCATCGCCCTTGTTGAGTTAAAACAAAAACTAGATATATTTGATAATAAAGAGAAACAAGTATGTATTTAAAAGAATATTGAACATATATATAATAAATGAGATACTTTTAAAATATAAAAAATATGAAAACTAAAATAGTAGAAGAAAATCTTTAGAGTTCAGAGGTGTGTCTGTGAAGGGCATGGAATGATAGAAATGGAAAGGACCATAGAAAAATGATAACTGGAATCCATAATTTTGGAATGCTGATGGTTATAAAATTAGAATATTTCAAAATGAAGTTCTTGAACTGAAATAGTTGAAGAAAACAAATAGGTATAAAAAAGAACCTAAAGGAAAATTAAAATATTACTTAGAAATGAAATAAATATTTCTCTGGAATACACAACTCTACGAAAGCTGAAGTGGATAAATGACAGTATTAACGCTAGAAAAAGGACTAAATTCTTTGAAAGTGCATAAATTAATCTCATAGAGTGAGTGTGAAAGGGAAAAGATGAGGGATAATTCATCCAACGCAGAGTAGTTAATCTCTAATAAAAATATTTCATTGAAAAAGCCCTGCACATTTATAGTTATACCAGAAAGATAGTTACGTTTTTAAGTTGATGATAAAAGTGCATTGAAATAAAATAAACTCCCAGAAGTTGAAGGTATATTTTATATAAATCAAATGTGATGCAAACTGCGTGATTTCAGCCTAACCGGAAAGATTGAGGGGTCACAATTATTTCAGAGTCCTTGGGGAATTAATTACAGTGAAACTATAAAACTTTAAAAAAATAATGAAAAATAAAAATACGGCAAAGGACTTCAGAATCTCATCACCAAGAAATCAAACTTGTAAAAGACTTATATTGAACTACGATTTCTATGAATTTCATATCTCAATTTGATTATGGAACGATCAAGATAATGCAAAACAATTCTATTTTAGTTGTCGGCAGTAACTGAAGAAGGTAATTTTGAGGGCTGATTCAGAAAAATATGCAGCGGAAAAAAGAAAACCAGCCGAACCAAAAAATAAAAAGCAATAAGGATGTTGGGGGAGGAGGAGACGTACGCTCTTGCATGCCTGCTATACGTGCGTCGCTCTCCTCCTCCATTCCTGGCGCTGCGGCAGCGAGCATTGATCCCCTTCAGCCTGTAAGAACAGAGAAACCTTCTGTGTTTGAAGGATGGAAGGTTGAAAGAAGAAGAACAAGAAGAGGGAGAGGAAGTATCGTGAAACTCAAAAATAGAAACTGAGTTCTTGAATTTCTCTGTGTTTTTCTTTGTTACAGAATGTGGGATATTTATAGAGATTAAATGATAGAAGAAGACCGTTGGAGAAGTGGAGAGCATTAGCCCCGTTAATTGGGCTGCTATGATGTTGATGCTGGCGTTCGTGGATTGGTCCACGTTGAGCGTCTGAGCTGGCAACCGTTACGCCGATTATTTAACTTCCGCGAACCGGTCTGTCTTGTGAGCCGGTTCGCAGTTTGAACCGGATGACAGATTAGTTGATTTCACACAGCCAACCAGTGAAGTTTGAAGATCCCTCGGGGACGTTCTTTTCCAGCGAGGAAGGGCGATAAATTTAGGACTGTTTTCTTTTTCTAGTCCAAAAAGAAGGGAAAGAGATTCCCAGGTCATGAGAGGGTAAGCCGATAACGGCAGCTCCTTTCCCTCGCTGGCAAGAGCCGAGGAAGACGTTCAAAATATGGAGTGGGCGGCAAACGGGTCGCCCGCTTAAAATCCTTCCCCAACGGTAACGTCGACGTGTTTGATTTATTTCGTTTCTTTTCTTACTAAATCTTCGACAAAAGAAGGAAACAGTGGTGCGTATTTCTTTTATCTAAATAAAGCAGATATTTCTTTTAGCGCTTGAAAATATCGATGAGCAGAGAGTTGTATATTTAATGCACAAAAAACTGAAGATAAAATAATAATAAATTTCATAAATAGATCCAAGAGCGCGTAGGATGATTTCATGAGAATAACAACATGGAACTCGTCGTACGCATTAAAATCTCTCTTATGAAAAAAGAAATTGGGCAGAAAAATAAAAAAATCGCATAAAAATACAAAGAAAATTTCATACACTTAAAAATCAAATCTTTGACATTAAACTTTCTTATGTTAGAAATTTCACAGTTGATTCTACTGTAAAGCTGGAACTAGACAAGATTAGGTGCCTTAGTTTGAGCGAGCAAGAGCTGGAAGAGGCCACACTTTCTCACGCCGATTCATCAAAATTATTTGAATTCAGAAAAAAATTTAAATTATGAAATTCAACAACAATTGGTGTTAATCAAACAAAAAGTATTGCGGTTCCACGGGTTTTAAATTTCTGATTTCTGAAATAGAGAATAGAAAATGAGAGTTCCCATTGCATCTCGTGATCTCGTGCTAATGGCGATTGCTAAGTCTCGGTGTGGTGTCCAGGCTATTGGTGAAATCGCGACTAGTGAATTGATGATTACCAGCTTCTAAAATCACTTAGTGAGTGATTTCTGGATTGTTAGAGCCGAAAGCTGAAGACTGGAGAGCTTGAGTAGCTCGGAAGCTGCAGTGGCCGGCGAGTTCGAGAACGACGGTTAGCCGCTTGGCGAGAACTGAAAATCTCGAGTTTGCCTTCACCTTCAAGTAAGCGAGGCTTTGACTCGTCAACCTTGGCCGCAAATGGAGCGTTAGGAAACTAGGAATCGAGGCTGCGACTCTTTATGCGAAGATCATCGCCTTACTCTTTGTGCGAAGGAAAAATCCCCGCGTGGGTACCATGTGATAGAAACAGGTGACCGTCTAACTGTGTTGACTGAAATGGAAGTACATAAGAGAAGCCAGGAGTGAAAACCATCGCAATCCATATTTGATATGGGGGATGACATGGCTTACCTATGGAGAAGCAAGCAGGTGAAGGGACATAAGCAGATGAGAGACACAATAACGGGGAGAGAAAAGATTGAGGGAGTGAATGGACAAGGTCAAAGGTGGAGGAAGAGGCACATGGTGATGGACCTTAGTTCTCCATTCCAGCATGGACCCAGTGAATCACTCCAAACATGCGTCTTTTGGATCATCTTAGCAATGACGATCAACTTATCTACCTCCTTCAATGTCAAGGATTGGATGATAATTGGTTTCCAGGCAGCTGTTGGAAACATCGGCGATTTCATTGGGAGGTCATGATTTAATAGGCTTTTCTCTTCAGGCAGAGTGGGTTCCGGAACCCATGGATGTTCGTGGGTAGATCCCAAAATTTCGAGAGCCATGGACACCTCCTTCATTGTCGGTCTATCGGTTCTCTTCACGCATAGACAGCGACCGGCAAGCTGGGAAATCTCTCTCAATGTCTCTCCATCAGCTTCTTCTAATATCTCGAGGTCGATGATGTCCTCCAACTTTCCTTGGTTTAAAAAGGAAATGAAGGTCGTGGCAAGCCCTTTTTCATCTTCTGGCCCCAGAAGTTGGAGTGGCTTTCTTCGCTTCAATAGCTCGACGAGGATGACGCCAAAGCTATAGACGTCACTCTTGTCGGTGAAGTGATAAGTCTGGAGGTACTCTGGGTCGAGATATCCGCAGGTGCCTTGGACCACTGTGGCAGTCTCATATTCATCCACTGCAGCGACGGAGGAAGCACCGAAGTCAGAGATCTTTGCCTGGTTGTTCTCGTCAAGCAGTACGTTAGAGGTTTTGACGTCCTTGTGAAGAATGGGAGGGTAAGCGTAGGAGTGAAGGTACGCAAGGGCCTCTGCCCCCTCTTTAGCGATTCTTAGGCTGACCCATAAAGAGATGGGCTTACCTTCCCTTGCGGCCCGTGGATGAGGTCAAACAGAGTGCCTCCAGGGACGAACTCGTAGACTAGCATGGGAACCTCCACTTCCACGCAACAACCAAGAATCTTAACCACGTTGACATGGTTGATCTGAGAGAGGATGGCCATCTCGCGAGCAAACTCCTTGCTCTCCCTCTCGTCCATCATCTTTGACTTCTTGGTAGCCACGGCAGTGTTATCTTCCAGCTTTCCCAAGTAGACGACACCCTGACCTCCTCGTCCAATAATATGTTCGTCGGAGAAGCCGTCTGTGGCCTTGGCTAGCTCTTTCACGGCAAATATTCTAAAGTTGTTTCCAGGCGAAGAAGAGATTTGCTGTTGTAGCATGGGTCAGCCATTTCGCTCGTACATTCTCTTCTTGAACTCGGCCATCTTCAGCGCGTGGTCTTTGAGATTTCTCCTCTATCTTCCCCAACACGAGCAGGCTCCCGCAGCAAGAAGAACCACTACGCCCCCTCCGATACCTGCACAAAAACTTGTTTAAAGGGATGAAAAGCTTTAGATCTGAGACGTACCCAGAGGATTGAACTGACCGACACCCAACTTCAGACCTAACGATACGCCGCTATTCCTGGATTTACAGTTGTGGCTTCCTTCAGTGTTCTCGCAGTACTCTTTCCTAGAACAAGAATTCTCCTTACACTTGTCGATATCTGTTGCAGAAAAAGGAAAAAACAAGTCAGTTAGACCAAGTCTAAGGAGATGAGATCATTTAGCCTTCCCAGTCCTACCTTCACACCATCCAGGAGCATCCTTGTTTAATTCATAACCCTGAGGATAATTGCAAGCACAGCTGTTGGCTGCTGATCACCTCAAGAAGCACCCTCTCAAGATGATGAGCACACTCACAATTGCACTCAAACACTCAAAAGAAGAAGAAGAAGAATAATGAGAAGAAAGAAAATCCACTAGAAAGCACTAAACCACTCAATAACACTAGAACAACTCTCTGGAGGAAGAAAGGAAGGTACAGAGATGCCTTTAGGGATGCTAGGATCCCTATTTAAAGGCTAGAAAGAAGAAAAACAGAAAAATAAGCTCCCCTATTTTTCTGCCCCGTTGTTCTGCCGAGTGAGCGTCGTGGCGCGTGAAAATCGGCGATTTTCACGCGCCAGTTTGCGCAGGATGCGCACACTATTCGCGCGGAGACCCCCCTCCCGATTTAATCGCCGCGCGAAGTGGGAATAAACTCAACTCCCACAACAGCCACCAGCAGTGATTGTGCAAGTCGCGTTTGACGGGCACGCGCTGGGACTTCGGACGCATTTATCAATATCTAATAGCCAACGAAGAAAAAGTTAAAAATCCGCTCCAATTTCATGAATTTCATATCTCCGTTTGATTATGGAACGATCAAGATGATGCAAAACTATTATATTTTAGGTGTAGGCTGTAACTGAAGAAGGCAATTTTTATGGCTGATTCATAAAAACTATGCAGCGGAAAAAGAAAAACCAGCCGAACCAAAAAGTAGAGAGCAATAAGAATGTTGGGGAAGAAGGAGACGTACGCTCTTGCATGCATGTTATACGTGCGTCGCTCTCCTCCTCCCTTCCCGACGCTGCAGCAGTGAGCATCGATCCCCTTCAGCCAACCAGTGAAGTTTGAAGATCCCTCGAGGTCGTTCTTTTCCAGCGAGGAAGGGCGATAAAATTATGATTTTTTCTTTTTAGTCCGAAGAAGGGAAGAGATCCCAGTTCATGAGAGGGTAACCCGATAACGGCAGCTCCTTTCCCTCGCTGGCAAGAGCCGAGGAAGACGTTCAAAATATGGAGTGGGCGGCAAACGGGTCGCCCGCTTAAAATCATTTTCCAACGATAACGTCGACATGTTTGACTTTTTTCGTTTCTTTTCTCACTAAATGTTCGACATAAGAAGGAAACAGTGGTGGCGTATTTCTTTTATCTAAATAAAGTAGATATTCTTCAATTTCACAAATGACTGAATAATTTAAGATAAACTAAAATCTTATTGTATAAATTTTGAAATTCACACGTCCTAAGTTCAATTAAGAAAAAATAAAATTAAATCAGAGAAAAAGGAGAGAACAAATAGCACTAGAATATATCGACGAGCTGAGAGTTGTATATTTAATGCACAAAAAACTGAAGATAAAGAAAGAATAAATTTATTTCATACATTTAAAAATGTATGATTTCATGCGAATAACAACATGGAACTCATCGTACTCATTAAAATCTCTCTTATGGAAAAATAAATTAGGCAGAAAAATAAAGAAATCACATAAAAATGGAAAGAAAATTTTATACATTTAAAAATCAAATCTTTGACATTAAACTTTCTTATGTTAGAAATTTCACAGCTCATTCTACTGTAAAACTGGAACTAGACAAGATTAGGTGTCTTAGTTTGAGAGAGCAAGAGCTGGAAGAGGCCACACTTTCTCACCCCTTTGATCTTCATTTGAAAAAGGTTCAGCATCTGTTGGAATAACGACTCCATGCTCAAATTTCTGCTTCTAGTGGATTAGAGGGGCAGCAACTGCTCCAAGTCTGGACTAGAATGTGAAAGTAAGATGGATAAAGTTATTTGAAGGTAAGCTTTGGTTATGAGTAAGATGTCAGAGTCACAGATAAATTTGATGAAGAAAGACATTTCTTTTAGAACAAAATCTTCAGCATTCTTATCTGAATTGAAATCATCCAAGGCCGTAAGTTATGTTATAAGAAAATAGAATGACCGTAGGTTACAAAGTCAATAACTCATAAAGATTCTGGTGTAGGATCCGAAGGGTTCAGAGTTTACTGAGGAAGAGAAGAATAAAAAGAAATAAAGAATTGCTTCATGAGGTGTGATGAACTCGATCGCGTATGTTTTTCATCATTGTTGTGCCTTGATTTTATGCAGTAAAATATAGTTCCTTAGTATAGTGTCAGCAAGGGTCGAATCCATAGAGAGCTAAAGTAAGAAGGTTATGTGTTTAAAAGAAAAATGATGGCGGAAGAAGATGTGTGAGTTGGAATGGAGTACGTGGAGGTGAGCATGAGAGATAATTTTGAGTTTATTTTAGAATTAATATAGAAATTAGAAAATAGATGAGATAATTAGATTAATAGAGATGAAAATAGAGATAATATGATGGAAAGACGAGAAAATAGGTGACAGTAGCAATGGATAAATGCATAGCAAGGGTGAGAGTGAGAGATGCACGCGTAGATGATGTCAAAGCTACTACAATCAAAGAAAAAGGAAAATAAAAATAAAAAGAAAACACATGTATACTTTATATGGAGATGTTCCCAAGCCAAAATCCAATATAGATCTTTGCACAAACCCCGTTGGTGTACCCGTCCTAATCTAGGTGATGCTCAATTTGCTCCGATCACGATCTTTGTTTGCTCCCTTCTCCACTACAAGGTTGACCATCAAACAATGCTCCTCCTTGGGCCTTGACCTCCTCTCCCTTTCCTTCTAGTAGCTTGATTCTAAGAGAGAGCCAAAAACTGCAAAGAGAGAGAAAATGAAGGCTTTTATAGGTGGGCTCTTAGGGTTTGAGTGTAAAGTAGGGTAAAAGAGTCCAATTATTAAAATCATTTTTTTCCAGCTTGATTCTTTAATCCAAGGGTATGGATGGATATAGGGTTCCAAGATGAATCTAGAAATAAAATTTCAGCTCAAAACTCGATCTAGATCATGAGATATCATGATTTTAACTTAGAGAAATCCTAGGCATTTATTGAGATCGTGTAGAGTGGCATTTCTATAAATTTCTAACTTCAAAAATTAGAGAGACATTTCTGTAACTTTCTAACTTAAAAAATTGGAGGAGCCTTTATTTAAATTTTCACTTTAAAAATTGGAGGGGCATTTCTGTAAATTTCTACTTCAAAAATTAGAGTGACATTTTTGTAAATATCCTCGAAATGAGAAAAGTCCCCAAAAAATTCAAAACAAAATTTAGAAAATTCCAGAAAAATTCCTAAACTTAGAAATTGAATATCTCACAAAATTCAACTCTTTTTCCCATGAAATTTTCTCAATTGGATCAAGAATTTAATCTTCTATCTTTTCATGCAAAAATATCTAAAATCATGAGAAAAAATTAATGTCTCATTTAATAAAAATTAACTTTGGTCCAAGCTCCTTAAAAATAAGGAGGGTGACCCAATATTCACTCTAAATCAATTTTAGATAATCTTAAAAACCTTATGATGATCCCTCTAGAAAATCTAAACATTATTTACCACATTTCATAAAAATATGGTTTTCTTGGTGTTCAAATTTAGTGGAGAGTTGTTTTCTCTTTCCTCTTATCATCATCCATATCCATGTTGTCCTACTTGCATACCTATGTCCCTACATCCACATAACTCATAGAAAATGTGAGAATTCAACCACTTGAGTTTGAAAGAGTCAAATGGGGTTTGTCTCATAGTATAAGTATTTGAAAAGAATGGTGCATGATAGAACATATTTATTTTTTTACCAAATTAGCACTAAATTAATGCAAGTTGAATATATAAGTGGAATGAAATGATGAATGCAAAAATATCATAAAAATATGATAATGTGCATTGTACTACCGAGAATTATGTATTAAAACCTATTTATAATGATGAAAATGAATGCATCAATGACACGTTATCAAGGTGCATGGGTGTCAACTGGAAACTCAGTGTGACTTGCCCAGTAGGATTTTTCTCTAACTGATGGTGCTACAGAGGTATGTGCTTTGGTAGGTTCGTTCTATCTAATCTTCAATTAGTCTAGGCTACAACAATATCTGCCAAGATCAATCACTCCTTGAACGCAAACAACAAGCTATACGTGGTCTCTTGAGCACAGACCGACCTTTTGTTATTCGTGACCCTAAATCGTTGAACCTTTGCGCTAACCATTTGCTTTCTCAGTAGCAAAATTCATGCTGAGTCTTAAATTTAAAAAGATGAGATTCTTGGTTTTCTTGCTCGTGCTTCCTCATCTGCACTCGTAAAGCCAACTTTCCTTTTTGGGATTGGGAGGAAGTGGTTAAAGTTGACATTTTGAAATGATAGCATCGAAGATATAAAGATATATACATGGTACGTGGTCATCCCTGACAGTGTTCCGAAAAATGTGGCCTACTTGAAAGAAAGGGTGGGCACTAGCTCCTAAGCCTTCTTTATCTTTATTACCCTTCTTTTATCTCCCTACAATCTCATAAACTCATCCCTCTACAGTCTCATAAACCCAACGGTCTCATAAAGAGTGGCTTTACTGTCAAAATGTGTTTGTGTCCTTGACAATAAGCATGGTGAGAGCACTGAAGATCTTTGGGCTTTCATTTTTTTTTTGCAAGCTGGGCCTAGGATATATTTAGGGAAGGACTCTTCATACCATCATATGAAGATGACACCTTGATGAAGATGAAGATGAATTCATTAAAATTATTTGAATTCAGAAAAATTTAAATATGGAAATTCAACAACAGTTGGTGTTAATCAAACAAAAAGTCTTGCGGTTCCACGGGTTCTAAATTTCTGATTTCTGGAATAAAGAATAGAAAATGAGAGTCTGCAATGCATATCGTGAAAATAGAAAAACAAAACTACCTAAAAAAACAATTAGATTGTATTTAGTTAAGAAGTATCAATAATGAGAAATAAATAAATGTAAAAGAAAAAAATATTAGTGGCAATAAAAGAATATAGTAACATGTTTTATGAATGAATATTAGCATTGATGTTCTAAAATGACGATGATGTAAAATTAAACATAGAAACTATAAATAATAGGAGTAACAGGGATAATCCTATATTTAAAATTTCTTATTCAAATGTTCTAATAATAGATTAGAAAATAGCTAATCTAGAGCTTATTCTTAGCGGTGTGTACGTTCTGAAGTTGAATTGAGCTTATTCTTATCACTCAAGCCATTCGTACCTGCACTAACAAGGACATACCCTTCTCATATCATTTTATGGAAAACCTATCAATCCAAATCTAAAAGCTGCTTAATAGAATATTTCATAACATTAAAAGCGCATCAATGTAAAGTATCAAACGTAGATTAAACTAAAAAATCTACCATTCAAAATTATCATCTAATGCCACAAGAAAAACTATTAGGAGGAAAACACGTAATCTAACCCTAAGTCACACTCAAAATAATCCAATTAATCATCGGATTCAAGGCTTTTCATTCCGTGATTTTTAAAAAAAATTTCAGTGTTCAAGAGGTGCTTTCTTCTTATTCTCTCCACCAAATATTGATTTCAAACATCCTTGGATCCAGAAACAAGTCTAAAAAAGTAGAAAATAAGATATTCCAAGATCAAGTTTTCTAAACCATTCGATTTTCTTGAAACGTCCAAGAATAATTTTTTCCATCGAAGAGTACATAACTTATAGATAAATTTGGGCACGATCGTTGGATGCGTCTCTTCATCTTTCATCAATGGCTGAGATTAAACATCGGTTTGTGAACCGTCGTTAGGAATTTGCGTCCGTTTGATCGACGATGAAGCGCTCAGATTTTTCCACATCTCATGTGAAGAAGATGTGTCGCTTATCGTCCACCATTTGATCTTCATCGAGCGATCGAGGTGAGTCCACATGTCCATGGGGTGCAATTAATGTTGACCGTTATAACTCCCACATGAGTGGTTGAAATTAAATGATCTTAAAATGAATCGTCACCTAATCATATGCAGCCAAGTACCACTTGGAGTAAGTGAAAATCGATGATCGTGATTAAATTGCACGATCGTTCGCTCCAGATTGCGCCACTTCACATGCAAATCCAAATAAAGATAAATAGTTCCACATGAAATAAATTTAGGTGATTTGATGCGTAAATAAGATATACGAGTATAATGGGTTAGCAAAAATCCATCATGCATGTTTAACCCACTATTTACTCGCACACGCATACATGCACACACACGCACACACACATGCACACACGCGTGCACACGCGCACACACGTGCGCACCCGTACCCGTGCTCACGAAAGATACGCACAAATATGCTGTCATGTGGCATGTACACACGTCGCCACCTAGCAATGCTCTGCCACGCTAGCATGCGATATAAAAAAACATTTTTTGTTTATTTGAAAAAATCAAAAAGAAGTTTAAATAAATTCAAAAAAGTTCCAGAAAAATCCCTAAAAATTTGACAATTCATAACTTTCAAAATGCAACTCCAAATTAGTCCAATGTGGGATCAGAAATCAAATTATATGTCATTATAAAAAGTTAAATTATTTAAATAATATGAGAATAAATTTTTATTTAAACAATACACTCATTCCTCTTAGAAAATAAAACTAGAAAAATATAGGAGTATATATAAAAATGTTTTCTCTTATTATTTAATCATGAAAACACAATTATGATCTCAAATATAAATGGGAATAAAACTAGATTATTTGAATTTTGTATAATTATCTCTAAAATAATACATTTTTGTATCATAAGTTAACATTACATGAAATTACAGGTATACAATGAAATATGATAACATACATAGAAATGGAATATTTTATGCCTTAATTTGTACTAATAATCTTGTAAATTCATTTATAAATTGCATGTTATCAACCTGTTGTGCACAAAGAGGGAAAATCACCTCCAACATTCTCCTCCTTGATTTTTTTCTCATCCCATGCATTTTTCACTCCAATTCTCGCATTTAGCTCGCCCAAATTTCACTCTTTCCAAAGCTTTTGTGATGATGTCCATCAATTAGTCTTTCAGTTTTCACATGTTCAATGATGACTCTCCCATCTTTGACGCAATCTTGAATGAAATGATAGCGTGTGTCAATGTGCTTGGTTCTATTGTGATGAGTTGAGGTCTTTCTTAGCATGATCTTCACCGTTTCAATTCCAACTTCCATTAGCTCCTTCACTAACCTCGCAATCCATAGTCCTTGACACACGGCTGATGTAATTGCTAAATATCCAGCTTCTCACAAAGGCCACAACCTTTTGCTTCAAGATGTTCCACGTGATTGGTAGACCACCTAGAAAGAAAACTTGTCGCGGAGTACTCTTTCTATCTTCGACATCTGTGTGGAAGTCACTACAGCTATAGCCAATTACCTTGAGATCTTTCATGATTTCCTCATATATTAGACCAGAATCAATGGTACCTTTGAGGTACCTTAGCACTCTCTTAGCTGATGTCCAAAGGCCAGAGGTAAGATTCACTATGTATCTGCTCATTATGCTTACCAAATAAGGCATGTTAGGTCATGTATGAAGTAGATATCTTAAGCTTCCAATTAAGCTTCTACATAACATCGCATCCACGCATCTTCCTCCATTGGAGTATTGGTTGGATTGCAATCAACCATTTTCAAACTCTCTAATATGTGAGCAGTATACGATTTTTAATATAAAGCTATTTGGGACTTACATTGATGCACTTCAATGCCCAAATAGGAACATAATAAACCCAAGTTTGTCATTTCAAAAATCCTCATCATAGTCTTCTTGAACTCCTTCACTTTGGCTTCACTTCTCCTCATGAGAATCAAGTCATCTACATATACTCCGACATTCCCCTTGTCTCGAGTAGAGTGCAAATAATACACACCTTCGTCATTTTTGCTCTTCAAAAAGTCACCACTCTTCAACGTGTCATCTAGCTTTGCATTCCACGCTCTTGGTGCTTGCTTGAGGCTGTAGAGAGCTTTGTTTAAATTTAGGACCCACTCCTCCTTTCCTTCTTTCGTGTAGCCCTCTGGTTAACTGATGATCTCGGTCGCGCATGTTTTTTCGTCGTTGTTGTGCATCGATTTCATGCAATAAAATATGGTTCCTTACTTAGTATAGTGTCAGCAAGGGTCGAATCCAGAAAGAGCTACAGTAATGAGGTTATGTGTTCAAAAGAAAGATGAGGGTGAAAGAAGAAGTGTGAGTTGGAATGGAGTTCATGGAGGTGAGTGATAACATGCATATTTAAGTTAAATTCTTATCTTATTTAACTAATATTCATGCTTATTTTGTGAGATTATGGTGCATGTCATCATAGTTTTTATGAATTTTCTCCATTGTTATGTCATTTTACTAAAGTCCATATTTATGCATTATTTAGGGTTAATTATGTGCTTTATGAATTTTTAATCTTTTGCAAGGTTAAATAAATAGAAATTAATTACTTTCCTTGATTTACTTTGACTTTAGTAGATGATTTGAAGATTTAATTTCAAGAAGAGAATGTTTGGATGATATAAATATACTTCTTAAAGAAGTATTTAAGTTTATTTTGAATTCATATTATATTCTTCTTTTAATTTATTTTAGATGGCATGATATTAAAAATGAATAAATTTGTGAGCCAATGGAGAAAATTTGAGTCAAAAAGGAGTTATATTTTTTAAGATATTAATGTCCGAAGTTTTTGGATTTTTTTGGATTTTATTTTTTATTTTTAAGGAATTTTTTAGAATTTATTTCATTTAAAAAATAGCAAAAAGGGGTGTATTTCTTGTGCAGGACACGCGGAGCTGACGTGGTGCGGCGTGAGACACGTGGCAGAGCCATGCGAGCCCACGCGGATGCCTGCATGGCATTGATGTGGCGCAGACACGTGGCAGGGCCACGGGAGCCCACGTGGACGCTAGGGTGGCGCCTACGTGGCATGAGAGTGACAGGCTGGCAAGTGATGGGCCCACGGGTATAGTTGGCCTAGGTTAGAGTATTGGGGCGGTAACACAAATGCTAAAGGGAGCCCTACCCTTTATACCCAACACTCTCCATTTATTCTGTCTGTGTGGGACTATGTTCCCTTTAATCTCTCCTTTGCAGGACACGTGGTAGAACAATACGCGTTGGATCGGAAGCTTACTAAAGATCGCCCGTTAATCCGATGGGTCTTGATCCATCGGATCATCAATTGCACACGTGCTTTAATTACGACTTAAGTGACGTCGGACAACTGAGATTTGATCGCGCTTTTGATGACTTACCGTGCAAAACATGGCTTCGTAAGGGGGCTCCGATCAAGATCGGACGGGCAAAAGAAAAGGAAGAACGTGGGTCTGTGTCGTGGGGATCATGGCTCGCTTTAAGCGCCCAATCCTCGCCGTCCAACCGCTCTTCATCAGATTGAATGGTCCAAGATTTTCGCGGGAAATTTTCTATAAAATAGTGTTCTCCCTCCTTGTAAAATAACTCTTGATTGAATCGTGAAAAGATTAAGCAATTTAGGAGCAAAATCTTGGGTTCTTCATGATCCCCCGCATTCTAGACTTGATTGCCATCCAATCAAGGCAGCATTGATCATGAATCGTTGCACGATTAGATTGATTTCTCCCCTTGAACACCAAATGTACGTCGAGGAAGAAACCGATCAAATACACTCCAATCGACGCGATTTGGTGCCCAATCCTTGCGTTAATTGGGTTAGTAGTGTAAATTGATCATTTATCTTTCAACAATCGTTATTTAGATTAGATTTAAGTAGTTAATTTCATCATTTAAGTCGAATTGTTCTTCTTTTTCACCCAAATTGGGTTTGCATTTTTGCTGATTTTGAAACCAGGATTTCTCCTTGATCTTAAGTCCAAATCATTTGATTTTGGTTTCATTGGATTCCTTGTTTCATCAGATTTCTGTTAATAGAAAAATCTAAAATTTCATCATCATTTGACCCTTCAATTTGACGTTTGACCATCAACTGTTCATTTTCAATCCGAATTTGGGCATTGACTTGTGGGATCAATTAATTTCAAAATACAAGGTGAAATTTGAAATTTTGGTCTCTTTGGAATCCACTAGTTGTTAGCTTTCTATTAAAAGATGAATTTCAAGATTTGTTAATCATTTGGTTAGTCAATTTGAAGATTTACACTGCAGTGTTCATTTTGAGATTTTTCTGATCTTTGATTTTCAATGATTCATAATAAATCCAATTCTTCTTGAAAAATCACGAATATATATCAATAATTTGCATTTTTTTTCTCTAGTTTCTGAATATATAATTTTAGTAATATTTTAAGCTCTTTTTATTCTATGATTTTATAGAAAGTCCACTATTAGTCAAAGTCAACATTTTGACCTTGACTTTTGAGATTTCATCGTCAAATCAGCTTCTAAATTCTTAAAATATCTTATTAGGAAGATTTATATCATTACCATTAATAAAATATCATTTTTACTTCTTCAAATCCTTAATTTAACCTAAGTTTGACCAAGTCAACTCTTCAATCAAAGTCAACCGTGGTCTCTGTGGATCGACCCGATCTTTACACTATACTTGATTTTCTATCTTTGTTATTGAGGGTTCGGAATGATAAATTTTGCTTGACCGACGTTTTTGTGTTTTAACGACCGCATAAAACACTTCGTCAAATACGACGAGATCATTCCGCGATACATAGCATAGGAAGAGCAAGGAGATATTTTATTGATGTGTCACTCATCAGCATACGGAGGACATTTTGTCGTGCGGAAGACAGTAGATAAAATTTTATAAAATGATTTTTATTCTGCCACCATCTTCAAGGATGCCCTTCGTTTCTATACGGAGTGCTTACAATGCCAGGCAGCATTAAACATCTCCAAGCGAGATGAGATGCCAATGAGGCCTATCCTTGAAGTAGAGATATTCGATTTATGGGGGATCGACTTCATGGGACCTTTCCCAGCTTCTAACGGGAAAGAGTATATTTGGGTAGTGGTTGATTATGTGTCAAGGTAGGTTGAGGCTATTCCCACTAGGAAAAACACTCATAGGGAGGTGCTCAAATTTATCACGAGAAACATCTTCTCTCGGTATGGATGTCCGAGGGCCATCATCAGTGACACTTTTGTGCATTGTTGAAGAAATATGGAGTACATCATCACATCACTACACCGTACCACCCCCAAGAAAATGGACAAGTTGAAGTGAGCAACAGAGAAGCCATCGGATTTTTTTATGAATTTATTTTTTATTTAAATTGATTAAAATAATTAAAATTAAAGCAAAAAGTGCTCTATTTCCGCGCGGGGCCACATAGATGCAACGTGGCACTCAGGGCGTAGGCGCTGCCACGTGGGCCCACGCGGCGCCTACGCGGCATATAATTATATTCACTAATCATATAGTACATAATATATAAGAGGTCTTCAGCCTTCCGTATATCGGAAGGGGTAATCGAACCTCTTAAACCGTCGGGTCTTATAAACCCGACGGTTTCCAAAAATTAATTCCGTGTGGGACTAATCCACACGTTATGTTTACGATGCATCTGACGTGGCTGCTTATCGTGCATCGGATCGACTCGCCGATTGAACGATACGCGTCGATCGGATGGACGCCGGACCACCGGATTAGATCAACAGCACATGCTTTAATTGTGAGCGTAATAACGGCTGAGATGAAACGGTGGGGAGCTAATCGCGACCGTCCGATTGCGATCCAAGGGGCGCGATCAAACACGTTTTATAACGCATCTCGGGGGATCGCATCCAGAGGCTCCATCCTCGATCCGACGGCCACGATATTTTTCCAAATGGTCCATCGTGGATGTTTCATCGTAACCGTCGATCGTTTCGATCAGACGAGTTACGCCCAAAAAGCCTATAAAACGATGTGTTATTCACGATTCTCAGCATCCGAGTTGACATTTCAATCCAATTGAACTACCTAGACACCCTCTCTCTCGTTTCTCTTGATTTCATCCTCTTCCTCTCTCATTTCCGCATCCACGGAGGGGATGAAGTCAAGATTTGATGGAGAATCGAAGGAGAAATCGCCGCTTGAATCCATCGATCACGTTCTTCGTGTTCTTCGTGATTAAGAGGCTTAATCGCTGCGATTTGATCGCAATCAAGGATTAGTGGAAGCGGTTATTGCTTCCTAATCTCCCTATAGTGTTTAATTTTCGTTTAGATTAGGATTTAGAAGTTAATTTTATCAAAATTTAGCTAAATCGCGATTTTCTTCACCCAAAAATTTCTCTCCACTTCGAATTTCGATTTCTCTGCGAAATCAAGTCCAAATTCGATGATTCTTGATTCCGTGGAATCAATTTGAAGTCTTCTTTCATAAAATACCATTTTCCCCAATTTCTACTATCAATTTCTTGTCTGATTTGATCAAATTCAAAGATTACATCAAGAATTCCTTAACTCCCTGTGGATTCGACCCTTATTTACCATTATGCCACTCAATTCGAGTTAATTTCCTAAAATTGGTAAGTTCGGAATAATTTTTGACGCGATACCGCGTGAAATCAACGACCTCGCGGTCTTGTCTCGTCAGCCATACCTTACATTGGAACCACCCACACTAGCAGATACAGTAAATATGTATCTTCCAGAGGCACACGAGGACGTGAGGATGGTATCACCCTCATCTCATCAATTGTTGTGAGCTTTATAAAGTTTTTTCTGGCTAAAGATGTTAAACTTAGCACTCTTGGGAGGCACCCCAAGGTTATCTTACCTTTTCTTTTGTTTTTGTTTTTAGTTTTTACAAATTACAGACATCGTCAAAGAAAATATACTATGTAGAAAGGTGCAATCAAGAAAAATTCTAACATGCATCAACACGCCTTAATGAGTTTTTCTAAACCCTTTTTCTTCTCACCACATTTTATTATCTTTTTATGTCATGCATGATATTATTGCCATCTTTTTATGAGCTTGATGATTTCATTGAGGGCAATGAAAAGTTTAAGTTGGGGGGTGAAGACTTGGAAAACTCAAAAAAAATTTAAAAATTTTTAACTTTTAAATTCTAAAAACTCCTATTTTCAAAAACTTTTTACCACTCTTCCTACCTTAGAAGTCTTGACATTTAAAAATCCTCTCTACTAGAGATGTAGAAGTGAAGGCCTTATAGCCCATGTGATTATATTCTGAGTAATAAAGCCTAGTGATATAGAGAAACCATGGGATTCTTTTTAGTGGTTGACTTCTTCGAGGTTGGGTATCTAACAAGCACCAAGGAAAAATGAGTAATCAGAAGGTTGAAGTGTTATTGGATTCAAATGGAGAGATTTTGAGTGAAGTGCAAGAAAATTCCTATCCCCTACCTTACATTAGCCGAACCTACTTGGTGTGAGAATTCCTCGCTTCCGAACTTGCCCTCAAAAGAGTTCAATGAGCCATAATTCTTGATGCACCTATCTTTTTTTCTTTAGGCATTTAGTTCCATTTTTTTCCATTCCAGTCAATTAGTACACCCATTTTCAGCTTCACTGATGATAATCACACTCCTAAGTGATATACACATCCATCGTAGCTTTTTCACATTTCCCTTACAAATACATATCCCTTCACATTACACTTCATATTTTTGCATACTCTCTTCAAAAAACAAGAACTCATATGTATCCTTGTTTTTATGTAAATTCTTCTGAAGTCATCTTCTTCTTATTTAAAAAAATAAAATAAGAAAAGAAGAAAAGAAAATAAGAAAATAAGAATAGAATAAAAGAAAAAGAAAAGAAGAAAAGAAAAAGAAGAAGAAAAAGAAAAGAAGAAGATAGAAAGAATGAAGAAAAGAAGAAAGGAAGGAGAAAAAGAAAGAGAGGAATAAAAAAAGGGAAAAGAAGGAGAATAAAGAGAATACCATCTCTACCACTTCAATAACATCTCTACCATTTCCATACCATCCCTACCACTTCCATACCATCCCTGCCGCTCCATCCATCCTTATCATCCACATCATTTGGGAGGAAAATTAACATCAGTGGTACCTTCTTTGTTTTTAAATCCATCTTATTTACATGTATATTTGCTTTTAACCACATCATTCCTTTAGATATAGTGTCTTTTTATTCTTTCAGCCACCTCATAACGGTGCATCCCAAACATAGGAAATCCCTTTGTAACTCCACTCTTTATAGGAGGAAGACTGGTGGCGTACGACCCCCGTCGCCACCAAGACAGGATATCACGGCGTCGGAGGAGCCCTTTTGCGCGCGCGGATCTATCCGCTTATCTTTACTTCTTTATTTCTTTATTATGGATCTTTTGACCCGCACGTGTTTAAGCGGGTCCTCGTTTATTTCTCTCTCTCTTTAGGCCGTTGGGTGGGTTTCCCTTTGTTTCGGGACCCTAGCCTAAGGCCCTTTCCCTTTTTGTGAACCTTATTTCTATTTCTATGAGTATGGGTGTGGGTTGTGGGCCTCAAGTGGGCCCTTTCCTCTCTTGGCCCAACAAGGGCTCTATAAGAGGGGAAGGGACCCCCCCACAAACCCTAGCCGTCATTTGAGAAAAAAGAAGGAAGATCCTCTTCTCGAGCGGCTGCTCACGGAAGGCCGGGAAGGAGTCCAACCGCGTCGCCGCCGCCGCCGCGCCGCCGCACGCTCGTGCCGCCGCCGCCGCCGCCGCGACTTTACCGCCGCCACTCCTTGCCCCGGCCACGTTGATACCTCTGCTGCTGCTCCAGCCGCCGCCGCCGACCTAGCGCCGCCGCCGCTGCTGCTCAGCATCGCCTCAACTCCGCCTCCACCTCCATCATCCCCATCTCTAACTCCACCTCCACCTCCATCTCCGTCGATCCTCCCAGCCGCTGTTTCCGATCCGCTCCGTCTACTCCGATTTCGCCCCCCTGCCTCCGCAGTCCACCTTCCTCGCTCTCCTCCTCCACCACCTCCTCCGGAGATCACCAAGGTCCGGAACGCCCCTTTCCCCCTTCATCGATCTCCAGGAACCGCCGCCGTCGCGTTTCGTGGCCGCCTCCTCCGATTCCCGTCACCGTCGACGTCTCGTCCGGCCGCAGACGCCACCGTCTTCACGCTCGCCGCCCGTTGCCACCCCCGACGACCGGTTCCGCCGTCGTTCGCCGCCTTCCGCGTCTTCCCCGCCAGCTCCGCGCCTCCATTCCGCCCCGAGGACCGTCGCCCGTGCCTTCTTCCGCCGATCCGCCGCCCGGCAGACCATCCGACACGCCGGAGCCGTCGCCCGCCTTCTCCTCGCCGCGCGCCGCCCCGATTTCCCCCTGCGAGAACCCTAATCGGCGAAGAGGAAGACTGAACGATTCCCGCTGAGTCAACTCAGCGGGAACCGTTCCACCCTCAGCTGGGACCGGCCGAGTCAACCCGGGCCAACCCGGACCGGTCCTGACCAGACCGGGCCGCCCAGGCCGACCCCCGTCCCAGCCCGAGCCCATGCACGCATCCGCGCTGCATCAGGTCCACGCGGACTCAGGCTGGCCTGCAGCAGTCGACCCGACCGGTCCAGCCCGCCAGGGCCGCCCCAGACCGGTCCGAATCACCCGATCCATACCACCCGGGTCACCCCAGCCGGTCCGAACTGCCCGAGATCGACCCAGCCGGCCTGCACCGCCTGCACCGGTCCAAACCCGGTCCACCACGGACTGACCGGCCCAGCCAACCTGCACTCAGTCCAGCCCGGCCCGGACCACCTCGAACCGGCTCCCCGACTGCTCCGAGCCGGCCCCGGCCGCCACCTCCCGCCTTCCCGTGTTCGCCGCGACTCGTCCTACTCGCCACGACTCTTCATCGCCCCGCTCCGCGCCGATCGCCCCTCTGCGTTCCCTCGCCGACTCGTCCGGTGTACGACACCGCTGCCGCGCTCGACGACCTCCCTCGCCCCGACCGACCGGGCTCGCGCCCCGCAGGTTAGCTTCGTCCCCCTCCTTTTAAAGTCTAATTACTTTTCGAAGCATTTCTTTTACTCGTCTCCACCGCCGACGGAAGACGTAGATAGGGTATTACTGATATAGGTTTGAGAGTCCCCACGCGTGCGTCAGGTCCAGCACTGAGCGTGAGCTGCAGCCTTCCGGCTACTCCACGACGAGCGATTTCCACGCCTCCGGACGTGGATCGAGAGGATCTCACCCTATCCATCATCGCGAGTTTCCCCGGGTCACCCGGAGTCGACTTCGCTGATCGGCACGCCTGCCTGCACTTAGGGTTAGGTTAGAGGTCTCATACTTAGGGTCTAGGATTTGCTTATCCATAGGTTAGGTTTGACCGGCTACCTCCGGTCTACCTCAGTCCCATTGATCAGGCACGAGGGTTTTCACCACGTCGTCCTGCATCAAAGACGAGTTGAGGGGAATTCTTATGCACTAAGTAGCCTCCAAAACGAGTGGAGTGATGTACTTAATAAGAGAGGTGAGGAATTACATCTGCTCATGAGAGTGTGATAATCTTTTCAATCCCATAGCATCAAACCTTAGATATGCTCACCTCAATTACAATTGCGTATTGACTCGAGCATTAGCAGATGGGCACTAACCTAATATGCTCTAAGGAAGTCAACCTAGATATGGAATCTAGATCGCTATGGTCCATACTATGAGGAAAAAGTAATCACACATTCATACACTTCACTTCTTTAGTTGTAGGATCAAAGGATGAAAGGACTTTCTAGGGAGATTATGTGGTAAATTGCTAAGAGACTAGCAATTATTCAAGTTGCGGGGGGTGTGATAACATGTAATTTGTACATGAATTTACATGATTATTACTGAAAATAAAGGTACCAAATATTCTATTTGTATACATGTTATCATAATTTGAGTGCATATCTCTCGTTTTATGTAATTTTAGGTTATGATCTAAAAATGTATCATTTTGGGGATAATTATGCATAATTCTAATAATATAATTTATTCTCATTTATATTTCAAATCATTATTGTATTTTCATGATTTAATGATAAGAGAAAATATTTTTATTTACATTCATGTATTTTTTAAAATTTATTTTCTGAAATGAAAGAGTGTATTTTTGAAATTAAAATTAATTCTCTAGTTAGTTAAATATTTTGAATTTTTATAACAATAGATAATTCAATTTCTGATCCAACAAAACAAATTTAGATGAATTTGAAGTTATATTTTGAAAGTTATGAATTTTCTAATTTTAAGGACTTTTTATAATTTTTTTGAATTTATTTAAACCTATTTTTATATTTTTAAAAGAATAAAAAAAGAAATGAAAAATGCTTTATTTAATTGCGCACTGACATGGTGGAGCATCGTCACGTGGCGACGCTTGTACATGCCACTTGGCGACGTCTGTGTGTGACATGTGTGCACGTGTGTGAACATGTGTGTTGCACGTATATGCATATGTGTGTGCAAGTGTGCGCAAGAGAGTGAATAATCGTTAAAGCATCCTTATCAAATTGAAGCTAGCCCATTAAAATCTCTTACCTTATATACGCATTTAAATCTTCTATTTTTATCATTTGGGACTATTTATGTTTCTTTTTAGTCACAGGTGATGTGGCGCAACGGGAAGCGTCTGATCGTGCCATTAAATCATGTGCGTCAGCTATCACTTACTTGCAGGGTTACGTGGCAACATCTGATTAGGCGATGAATCCATTTAAAGAGGATTTAATCTCAACTGTTGATCTAGGGAGTTATAACGGTCGAGATTAAATGCGTCGATGGACATGTCGACTCATCGTGATCGTCTGATGAAGATCAAACGGATGCAACTTAATGACATTGATTCGACAAACGACGTTTAATCTTAGCCGTTGATCAAATCGAAACGACGCTTTTGCCGGCTATGCCCAAATTTGCCTACTAAATCAAAATGTTCTTCGACAACAAACCTAATCTTAGATTTTCGAGTAATTTGAACTGTTTAGACACCACAATCTGATGATCTCTTGAATTCTTGCTCTTCTAGACTCATTGTCATGTAAGAAGTGTTTGAAATCAAGAATTGGTTGAGAGAATTGGCAGAAATCACATCTTGAACGCCGAACTTCGTTTTCGAAATCATTGAATGAAAAGCCTTGAATCTGTAGATTAATTGGATCATTTCGAGCGCGACTTTAGGTTAGGTTGAGTGTTTTCATATTAATTAATCTTCCTTTAAAATTAGATTTACATTTTGAATCATAGATTAGTTTAATTTTAGTTTTTAAATTTTGGTTTTAATCTATTTTTGCAATCGATTTTCTATCTCAATTTCAAATCTGGATTTCTCCGCGAATTCTAATCCAAATTCAGTGATTTTTGATTCCGTGGATTTGTATTGGAGTTATCTTTATTAATATACTAAAAATACCCAATTTCTCATCTCAATTCATTGTCTGATTTTATCAAATTTCAAAGATATCTCAAAGATTTCCCTTATTTCTTCGTGGATTCAACCCTTATTCACCACTATACTCTTTAATTTGTTATTTTTACTTTAAATTGGTGAGTTTGGAACTTTTTTTGACATGAGATTGTGTGTATTCAATGACCTCACGAAATTAATTCATCAGAGGTCACGGTGTCCTCTACTTGGGAAAGCTAGAAGATAACACTATCGTGGCTATCAAGAAGTTAAAGATGATGAACGAGAGAGAGAGCTTTGAGTTTGCTCGCGAGATGGACATCCTCTCTCAAATCAAACATGTCAACTTGGTTAAGATTCTTTGATTGTTGCGTGGAAGTGGAGGTCCCCATGCTAGTTTACCACTTCGTCCCTGGAGGCACTCTATTTGATCTCATCCACGTGCCTCAAGGGAAGGAAGCCCATCTCTTTATGGGTCAGCCTAAGAATTTTTAAAGAGGCGGCATAGGCCCTTGCATACCTTCACTCC
>JAHCZF010000033.1:0-36979 GCA_024174645.1 Lemna minuta
TGCATAATAAACAACCAGTTGGTGATTGTCAAGGTCATCGTTTGACAAACATGTTAAGTGTTGATAGAGAATGGCTCTTAGATGTCAATAAATATTTGTAATAATTCCTACTCATCATTTCATATCTTCATCTCCCTCCCATTTGTCTTGAAGTGTGACATCCCTTCATACAAGATAGCCTGATTCTCAAAGGTAGCCCAGAGCATGTCGTAGGTAGTGTTCTATCATGCAAGACAATCCAATTTGAGGAGGTTGCTATCCAACATCTTCAAGTCAGCACATAACTTCATGTACATATTACATCGTTGGCTATAATTGGAAATAGCTCAAATCAATGTCCTAACCTTTTCCACTACCTCACTAAGCATGACATGCAACCTCTACATCAGTGTGGATGTTGAAGTAATAACATTAATGTCCTCTTCGATATCCCTATGACTAGTATAGTCAAAAGCTATCAATTGCTTGTGGCAATCATCTTTCATCTATGGCATTGTAATAGGAATGCCAAAGCTCTTAATGGCATATTGACAATGGTGTTTAAAACATTTGCAAAGCATGGTAGGTGTCACATGACACTAAAGTTCTTGTTTTTGCTTCTCAATTTGTTTGTCATCATGACAATCATATTCTTTTTGCCGGAGGCATTGTTAGTGTAGAGGATTTTTTTGATAAAGGAGTTTAACGCATGTATTCAACTAAGCTTAAGTATCTACCAAGAGTCTAGGGATGAGATTAAACAAAACCCACCAAAAAATTAGAAAAAAGCAACCTTCTTAAGTGGGATGACAAATGCTCACAATAGAGGTCCAAAAAAACTAGAACAAAAGAAGGAAAGAGAACAAGTTCACCAAAGATACTAACCAACAAGAAGAGCCACACCTAACTTCTTTCATAAAGCTTCTTTCAAAGATGCTATGTTGCCCCCTCTCTTTTCCCCAACTATCCAAGTAGCTTGACCCTTCCTTCACAAGGGTTTCACTCCCTTAAGATGCTCTTTGGTTGCTTCCTTAAGGTTGCTCCAAGCTTGAGGTAAGCTCTTCCTTTTATAGAGCTCCTTAGAAACTTCTAGATACTCTCTCTAGAAGATGTCCATAACTTTTTAGAACATCTATAAAGATATTGAAGCTTTTAGAAATATCCATAATCTTCTATGGCAATCTAGAAGACACTACAAGCTTCTAGAAGAAGCATCGGAGATTCTAGAAGTATCTAGAAGATTCTCGAAGTATCTATAAGATTCTAGAAGCATCTAGAAGATTCTAGAAAGCTGTAGAATATTCCAAAAGCTTCTAGAATAGAGAGTTGACCAAGTCAACCCTCACAGTTAGTCCTCAGAACAATAACTTGAAATGAGCAAGTGACATGCTAATATTCTTTTAAAAATTCATACTTAGGTATAGGTGCTAACATTTGCTTGTAGCTTAAACTCATCAATAATTTTAAGTAGAATGGCTGCAATACTTTTCCCATCATGCTTCCCTGTGAGCTCTTGTTTTGCAAACACACCCTCATGATACTCCCAATTAGCACCAATCACTTGCACTGTCAAGAAAAACAAGCCACATCCATTCTTTCATTGCCCATGCATTTGTTATAAGTGTCACATGATACACTAAAGATTCTAGATAAAAAGATTTTGGTGTTGAAGTAAAGAGGATAAGGTATCAAATTTATTAAAATTCATGAAAACCTTTGCAATGGCTTCTTTCATCTATTAGGACATCATATTTGTCCATGAATTGATTACCCTTACACTCAGAGGATCTACTTCTATCTGTGTCGCGTACAGCCATAACTCCTTAAAAACTTTGTGGTCGACAATGCTCCAAGGAGACTCAGTGAGACATGTGAAATGAGAGCTCATGTCATTCATCTCATCGGGGTTTGACCTCGCATGGGTTGCTTTTTTGAGGGTGGGATCTTTAATCCCTTGCGGCAGCATCCTCAAATTTTGGGAACGTCACATCATAAAATTCTCTAGATAGGGCATCGCCCCACCTTCTAATGTCAAGCACTCCAACAACCTTAGACGATAGATAGACAAAGTTTGCACCATTGGAAAGGTGTTACAAGTATACATCCACACTCAAATCTTGAATTCGTAAGTCACATAATTTTCCTAGAGAGGGAAATGGGTCTTGATCTGTAATAGTGTTTGAGAGAGTGAGCATTGATAGCTTTGGAGGCCACTAATAGTTGATAGTCTGAGGAAAACTTTGAATTTAATAGAAAAGCTGGAGGGTGTAAAGATCATAGGGACTTGATAACATCAACAAAATTGCAGGGAGGGATTGACCTTCCATCTCTAGGGTGGTGAGGCACGAGAACCCAAGAAACGCAAAATAGATGAATTAATTGCAAACTCATCATCTCTTGTTTGGGTGTGAAAGCTGAGTATCAAGCTATAGTTGTTCCCTCTCGTAAGATGGTATGGCTTCAGTCTTTTCTACAAGACTTAGGCATCAAGATCCCAATGATTATGCTGATACATTGTGATAATAAAACAGCTATCTTTATTTCTAGAAGTCTTGCCTTTCACAAGAGGACCAAGCATATTGAGATTGGTTGTCACTTTATCTGTGACAAGGTGTTGATGGGAGTTATTTCTACACCACATGTGTTGTCATCACACTAACTCGCCATCTTCAAAAAGAACATTTTTGAAATAAGCTGCTTAGGATCTAAGCTGAACATGTTTGATTTATACAATCTAGCTTGAGAGGGAGTCTTAGATATAGCCTATTAGAGAGTGTGTTGCACTAGCTCTTATAGCAATTATAAAGATAAGCATGCTTCAATGAGAGCAATACTATGATGTGACCTCTTGAAAAGTGCTCATATTTTATCTTGCTCTTGGGATTTTAGTCCCACATGGGTTATATTTTTTTATCTTTCTCTTTCTACTCTAGAAATAGAGACATGTAATCTCGAGGAGAGAGAATGCGAGTGTCAAGGAGGGAGAGAAAAAGAAAAAAAATTTATAATCCTTTTAAAAACATGATATCTAATACTTTATTATGTGTTGGCTTCCTCGAATTTTACAACCACTCTCAAGTCAAGTGCATGGAATTTCTAATGTACCAATCTAGAAACATTACAAATAATGACTAAATGTAAAATGAAAGAGCCTTGAAAGAGACTGTATAAGACTACATTAGCCTAATAAAACCCTAACTTACATAGAAGGGATATGACCAATCATGCACTCAACATTTAACACAAAAAACTAAACAATTTGTGGTGTGCTTGGAATTTTTCAAAAAGGAAATAAAATTTTACAACTTGGCTATCCACGTTCTTCATGCATGCATTCATGAGTTTGTTTTTTAAACAATGGATGTGCCACATGAGTTTTGTCTCTAATACTAATGATAAAACCCCTTGAGATTCTATCCACATGAACGTTTTTAAAAAATTTTAAACCAAAATCCTTCTTAAAGAATCTGAAAATATGGAGAATTCTCCCAAGATAAGAACACAAGGGTTCCTATGGAACCAAGGTATGCATTAAGGAAGAGAACCCACCCCCAGCTACAACAACATGCCATTCCCTTCCTCATCCAAAAGTTTGAGAAACTCACTATCCATGAAGTGAGTGAAAAGGACCTCTCTAAATCTTTAAAAGAGAGTGAAGATCCAATGGGGATTAATTTCCCTCCTCTCCCATTTATCAACTGATTCAAAGATTGACTTGGTCAAAAGAAATTAACTTTATCCTTAGATACTAAGAACTCTTTGAAAGACCAAGTCAACCACCCTTTTACCTTTGATATAGGTTCCTAATTGTCAAAACCACAACCACCATATCATAGGTACCTTGTATAGCTATGAATAATGATCTCAAGAAACATCAATAGGAACACCATTGTGATATATCCCTTCTTTCATTGAAAACCACCTATAGTTAGATTTAGGAGACATCTAAAGGAGGAACTTACCTTCTTAGTTTACCTCAAGATGAAGCCTTTGCATGAGTAAAATCCATGCAATTATGAAGTTATTTGGAATAATGGTAATCAGCATGAAAACACCTTATGAAGAACATCATCAAGACAAGGCCTTCAGCCTGACTAAACCCATGCATGTATGAAGATCGATCACTGTGAAGCACAGAAGATCATATCAAGAATCACTCCTCTCCATCTTCTATTTCAAGCATCATCTCCACGCAACCTATTCTGCTGGCATGGGACAGAAGAGCCATGTGATTAATTGTGTATCCAGCCCAAGTATTACTTCTCCTTTTCCCCAATCTATAACGGCTTTTGTGGTAGCTAAGAAAGGTCTTCCTAGGATAATTGGGGCTTGACTAAGCTCCTTAGTGATCTTCATATCTACAACTAGGAAGTCTACCATAAAATAACATCCTTCGATTCTAACAATCACATCTTCTACTATGCCATGAGGCTTCCTTAATGATCCATCCACTAAACATAACTTTATAAGGAAAGGCTGCAACTCCCCTACATGATAACGATCAAATACGGCTTTAGGGAGGATATTGATACTAGCTCCGGTATCTAACAAGGATCTAGTAAAAGTCATTCCTCCAATCTCACTAGTAATCATGGGAGCTCCTGGCTCTCTCTTTTTAATCGGAAGAGAATTTATCATAATTGAACTAATATTCTCACTCAATTGGATCCTCATGGGGCTTCTATGGGGTGTGCATATGCCTTTAAGAAATTTCGCATAAGAAGGTATTTGCCTAATTGCATCTACTAAGGGATGGTAATGGTCACCTTTTGGAAGGCTTCTAATAAATGATCATCAGATTCACTAACCTTAGCCTTAGGCTAGCTCAATGCTTGAGGATATGGCACAGGTGGTTTGTATGTGTCAAGATTTGGCTCAGCTCGCACGCGTTCTTCCTCATTATCAGAACTACTATCTTGCTCTACTATGACTGTCGGTGTCTTATCATCTATCGAGCTCTTGTGTAAAGGATGATCCTTATAAGGATCAGGTAAGTCTTTGCCACTCCTAAGGCTCGATATCGCTAATGTAGTCTCCACTGCCTCCTCGTCAATATGCACATGACTCAGATTGTGCATTTGACTCGATGAGGACCCTTGATTCTTCGGATTGATAGTAGCCTGCGATGGTAATTGGTCAGAAAAAGAAACTTGCTTACCCTTCTTATTATCAGTCGAGGTAGGGATGTTCGTCTTGACAAAGTCATCCTGTTCATTTGCTCCATCAACTGAGAGATCTCTCCTAGAATCAGATTTGTAGATGGTGCGGTCAGTCGTGGAGCTTGGTTGTACGATTGTTGTGATGGGATACACGTCGACTGTCTTGCATTTGCGTAGGGTTGTTGTTGCGAGTATTGTTGCTGACCGGTTCTATATGGAGGATACGTCGAATTCATGTTCCTCCTAAATCCTTGATGCTGTTGCATAGGATTATCATAAACAGGATTATAAAAATAAGTTGGATATGTATCTTGATAGTTCGATCATCCCTGTTGACTTTGCCCTCCTGGTGGGCCTTGTCTATACATGCCCTGCCCTTGAATTGCCACGATAGGACAATCCATCTCGACATGATCGAGGCATGAGCAATGAGCGCATGGTGATAATACTTGTAGAGCGACGGGTGCAAGTCCTTCAGATCCGTTACGGATGTGGAACCAATCTAATAAAAGATTCTATACTTCCGCCATCTTGTCGATCTTCTCTAGGAGCATGCACGTCTCTACCGAATTTGCGTCGATTAATCCTCCCTTCGGCGTTGCACCTCTTCCCGCCACAATCTCGATCAATTCCATTGCTTCTTCTTCAAACTTACTCATGAAGGTGCCGCCGCTAGGTACATCTAAAAGATATCTATCTTGTGGGCCTAACCCTCATAAAATATCCGTGTAAGCTCATGTTTAGACACTCCATGGTGAGGGCACTCTCTAGTGAGGTCTCTAAGTCTCTCCCAAGCTTCGTGAAATGTTTCACTCGGTCCTTGGGTAAACTCACGCATCGAATTCCTAACAGAGGTGGTCTTTCCTACGGAATAGTACATCCTAAGAAATTCCTCCTCCATCTTGGTCCAAGAAGTGAACTCCTTTCCTAACTTAACAAACCAATCCTTAGCTCTATCGCTAAGGGTGGCGGGAAAGAGTTTCATCTTCATTACATCTGCCTACACATTATGAATCTGATTGATCTCACATACTTGACTATGCTCGTCGACATGGCTGTAAGGATCCTCGGAAGGTTAACCATGGAAGATAGTTAACATACTCATCACATGCGAATCTATCCTAAAATTCGCATTTCTAGCAAAAGGTGCATGAATACGAGTAACGGGTCTTTGAAGAATATGCCTAGCATAGTCACTAAGGCATCGCCTAACATTTCCCTCATCATTTAGGGCCATATCTAAGGTCAACGATGACGCGGAAGAGGAAAGGGATTGCGAGGAACGTTAAAAAAGATCTATGTGTAAAGGATTATTCCTCATTCTCCAGTCAGACTCTCGTCTCATAAATATGCACTAATATACTAATATAATAGAATATACTATAAATTTATTCAACAATGATAAATTAATCGTACCTGATTGTCGCTATTCGTGAGAGTTACGCTCTCCCAATTCGAGTATGACGCGATGATAGTCTCTCGTCCATAGAGAGGGACAATTCACTTAATCTCGTCCAAATTGAGTATCTAAACGATGTATTTCTCTTTCGAATAGCTCAGTGTATGATCAATTTAAATTAAAATCAGAGAAGAAATAGAAAAATCAGAGTATACCGAGTCAAAATCGATGATTTTTCTCAAAAACCCGCCTTCATTCCCCAGCAACGGCGCCATTTGACGAAACTAATTCGTATGGTCATTGAATACACATGATTTAGTGTCAAAAAAATTCCTAAGCTTACTAATTTATGATTAATCAATTTAATTAAAGAGTATACTGGTAATTAAGGGTCGAATCCATAGAGAATTAGGGAATTTTGAGAGAATCTTTGAAATTCGATCAAATCGAATGACGAATTGAGATTAGAAATTGGGAAATTTATGATATTAAGAAAGATAACTCAATTTCAAATCCACAGAATCAAAAATCAGATGATTTGGATGAGAATTCGCTGAGTAATCGATGTTTGAAGTTAGGAGAAAATTCATATCGCGAAATTGATTTAAAACAGAAATGAATATGAAATTAAACTTAATCTACTATTCGAAATATAAAATTAACACTAAATGATGAAAGATTAAGATGATCTTCACTTTCAAGAGGAGCGAGAGATGAAAACATCTCATTAGGTATATCATCATTCTCATGAAATTCTACTAAATCCGAAACATTAAATGAGCTAGATATGCCCCAATCACTAGGAATATCCACAAAATATGCATTGTGATTAATTTTTGAAGAACTTTAAAAGTGCCATAGCTTTTGAGTTGAATTTTGGAATAGAGTTTAGGAAGTCTATGAGGATGAATTTTAACCATTACTAAATCACCTTCTTTAAGAGTTTTACATCGTTTATGTAAATCAGCATAGAGTTTATATGCTTCATAAGATAATGCAAGTTGTTTTGAAACAATGTCCTGAATTGTATGAACATGCTCAATGAGTTATTCAGCCGAAAAAGACTTGGGATGCTCATGAGTAATGGGATGCAAGTCAATCAATCTTTTAAGAACATGACCATAAATGAAATGAAGTGGACTGAGTTTAGTGGATCTATTTATTGATCAATTATAAGAAAATTCAATTGTAGGTAGAAGTTCATCCCAACTAGATTGATAATCTTGAATTAGACACCTTAATAAATTACCAATTGTTCTATTAACCACTTTGGTTTGTCCATCAGTTTGGGCGATGATAGGCAGTAAAATATTTCAGTTTAGTATTCAATTTATGCCATAATGTTTTCCAAAAATAGGACATGAACCTAACATCTCTATCATATATAGTAGAAGTGGGGATATAATGAAGTCTCACAATTTCTTTAGAGAACTCCTTCTCCGATATTTCTACTACCTTGGCCAAGGATTTCATCGCATCTCATTCCTTGAGTTAATCTCCTCAAATACTGAGGGTTGATGATCCCATCTTGATCATTCAATCATCTTTGTGGAATTCATGTAGTATCCAATATATGACATTTTAGATATCCCGTGGCTAGGGATTTCGTAAGTCATAATCAAAACACGATCATCCATCCACAAAACGTCTTTAGTGTCTCCAATCAAAGGACAACATACACAACCATGACATGAATCAACGTGATTGACAGTTAGGTATAATACCATTCAGGGATTCAAAGGGATCAATTCAATCAACTCTTTCTTCAAAGAGCACCCACTATCTATCCTTAGTGTCTCTACGCCGATGGCTATAGGATCACCTATACTTATCATATGAGTTGGATTAGATATCGCAATTCTTTCCGGATAATTCGATGTCCTTCTCGAATATCCCACGAATAGGAATGTATATAACATATGCTTAAAGACTAGTGATAACCATATTATGATCTCATCATAATTCACTTAGTAATTTCACATGCTCATGGACTTCATTGCAAACACCACACAAGAATGACAATGAATACATTTCATTTCAATGCACATAAAAAAGATACATGAAAGTGTGATTGGCTTATAGGCCACATAATATCCATCAGCGGACCCATCATTTGCTAGCCCAGTCACCATCGCGCCACGTAGGCACCCACGTCGGTGTCCACGTGGTCTTGCATGGCTCTGCCACGTGTTCGACTTGTGCCACATCAGCTCCGCAGGTCCCGCGCAACTAAATAACCCCTTTTTGATTTTTTTTAATGAAATAAATCCAAAAACCTACCTAAAAAGTCAAAATAAAATCTAAAAAATTCTATAAAATTTAGAAATTCATGTCTTCATTTATATAACTCCTTTTTAACTCAAATGTTTTCCATTGGATCACAAATTTCTTTATCTTTAATATCATGCGACCTAAAAATATAAATCCAAACAATAAAATAGGGTGAATTCAAAATAATCTTAAATAATCCCTTAAAAATTCTATGTTATATCATCCCATCATTCTCTTCTTGAAATTAATTCTTTTAATCATCAAATCAAGTCAAAATAACTCAAGGAAAGTGGTTAATTTCTAATCATTTAACGTTACAAAAGGTCAAACATCAATAAAACACATAATTAACCCTAAATAATGCATAAATATGGACTTTAGTAAAATGGCATACTAATAGAGAAAATTCATAAAACTATGATGAGATGCATCATAATTACATAAAATAAGCATGAATATTAGTTAAATAAGATAAGAATTCAAGTTAAATATGCATGTTATGAGTCCATTTGATCATGAGCATCCAATTGATGGTCCCCTTGTTGTGACGCATGTCATCCATCGATTCATCCAACCAAAAGCAAATGCGGCGAATAATCAGATGTAAGCACACATTGCCCCCTTAGGAGCTTCGATGGATTCTAGAGCACTAAATCAGACCAATGGAGAAAACCAAGCTTCTAACCTATGAGATAGTGCCACATATTTTGCAAAAATAGAGGGCTTTTCTAGCGAGACATAGACTAGATTAAAAAAATATTGAATTAATAAAATACTCAAAACATGCCCATCGACACATGTATGAACATAAAAGAATGTAAATGATGTGGGAGAAAATAGGAGAATCAAACTTTCTCAAGAGGAAGTGTAATGGATGGCGTTTTGATTGAGGGATGTTCTAAATTTTTAAGATTGGTGGTCTTGAACTTTCTATGTTTAATCTCACAATTGGAGAGAAGAGAGAGAATTCATAACTTTCTTCAGGTGGAGTTTTTATTTAAAGAATCTGACCAAATTTCACAACCAATGTGTATGAATTCCCAAATCCTAGGATTCACACAACCAATCTATCTGAGGGTTCACACAAATCTTAAGAGCATGAAATTTTCAGGGAAGGATGATTTGTCACACAATGAGAGGAATGAGAGTACCTTTGTGGAGATTATTGAGTGACATGATCTTGTTGGGGCAAAATTCGAAATCTCCTTCTTTATTACACCTTTCTTTGAGGGAAATGAGAGAAGGGAATGAAAAGGAATGATGGAAAGAAGGAAGAATGAGAAGGGAAGATGGAGAAATGGTAAGTGTGTGAGGTGGAGAGGAACCAGAAGTGGAATGGAGAGGAGAAAGTTGTGGATTGGTGTGTGGATGAGAGAAAATGAGAGAGAGGGGAGAATTCATGGATGGTGTGGGAGAAAGAGTGGGGGAAAAACCAAACTTCAAATATTTTTGAATTTCAAATTATGAGAGAGAGTTTCTGATGGAGAATTATCCCAAAACTTGAACACAAGGGTTCCAAGTGAACCTAGGTATACACTAAGGAAGAGAAATCCTTTTCAATTACAAAAAAATACTATACTCCTCCTTACTCATGAGTTTGAGAAGCTCACCATCCATTAAGTGAATGAAGAAGACCTCTCTAAAACATTGAAAGAGAGTGTAGATCCTAAGGGAATTATCTTCCCTCCTCCTTTTATTTTACACTGATCTAAAGATTGACTTGGTCAAAAGAAATTAAAACCTTCCTCCTTAGAACACTTAGAATTCTTTGAGTAGACCAAGTCAACCACCCTTAACTTGATATAGGTTCCTTAATTTCCATACCATATCTACTATATCATAGGTACCTTGTATAGTTATAAATAATGATCTCAAGAAACAATAGTAGGAACCTCCTTGATTTCCAATTCTTCTTTCTTTGAAGACCACCTATAGTTAGAATTTTTAGGAGAGATCTAATGGAAGAATCTATCTTCTTATTTTACCTCAAAGCAAAGCCTTTGCATGAGTAAAATCATGCATTTATCAATATGAAGAATCTCTCAACAAAGAAGACTATGATTAAGGTAATCGGCATGAAGACCACTCAAGATGACAATTCAATATGAAGGAAATTCAAACTTGAAGAAAGCCACCCCAAGAATCATTCTCCAACTTATCCATGACCTCCAAGAAAATTTCAAAGCCTACGATCCAACATATCTTATCCTTCAGCCATTGTTTCAGCAAAGAGAATTACCACCCGTCTCGGTCATCAGCTATCGTGAAACCAATGAAGACTGAAACTGAAAATAAAGAGGAGAGTCTCCACGAGAATGAAGCTAGTCATCTGCCATAAGGAGGACAGACACGAGGGTCGATCCTCATCTTCTCTCCTTATAAAACAACATCTTACGGTTAATGAAGACATTGAGGACATCAGAGGTCTACTACAAGAGGAAGACGATGGTTCCACGCGAGATCACACTTCAAAAGTAAAGGGTCTATCTGTCATTACTTTCTCTGCCGAAAGACCGCAAGAGAAAGGAAAAGTCAAAGATCAACATAAATGCAAAATGAATTATCCTCATCGGGCTGAAATACTGCGAAGAGGAAAGCATAACGCTTCAAACACGACGCTGACCCACCACCCGGACGACGCAAACGTCATCAGTTCTAACTAGTTCCAAAGGAGCAGCTCGCGAAGAAGTGCCGAAGGAATTCTCACTTCCCACCGCTCACACGACTGATCCTCTCGAAGTCAACAGGCTAAATCATCGTCACTACTATCGACAAACTATTCCCTACCCTCTCTTCAGTTTACTCTGGCGAATAAAAGAAGACAAGAGCTCGGTCAACTCAGTCGCTATCTACCGTTACCGCGTAACTACTTTCTTCTCTCCCGCTCACGGCGATGGAGGTTATCGGGAGATCTCGTGCACTACCAGACGACAGATGATACGCGAGACCTTCCTCTAGAAAAAATAACCGCATAATACATCAGAAGACCGAGGACAACTCACCAGTCAACCCGTAACCATAAAACGACATCAACATATCTCTTTTACGGCTACAGAGACGGACGCGCGAATGATAAAATAAATTGGGAGCACCTCTGACCTCTCAAAGTCGACGTATGCACCCTTCGACGACCATTACGTGTGTCGTACACATATAAAATTCCGAAACCGGCGCAACTGATGTTCCGCGGAAGAGATTACCGCGAAGCGACATCTCCCGTAACTTCTATTATCTTTATTTCTATAAAACGCAAAAACTGTAAACGGAAATGACAGTTGGTTTTTAATGAAAATTGGTTACCTTGGTTAAGTTTTACCTTTGTGTTCATCGTTCCTCCCCGTGTCTCCTCCATTCCCCTTCCGCAAATCCTCTCCGAGATTCTATCTCCCTTTCTTTTCTCCCCCATTTCCGTCCTCTTTCATTCCTTTCAAAGTAAGAATCATCAGAGGAACTTACCTTGATCGTGTTGTGATCTTCAAGAGCATCCGCTTCACGTCATCTCAGGTATCATCCTCTCTTCTCTCTTCTTGTGAAAATAGTTCTTATCCAACGTCATAAGTCCAACGTTGACTCTTCTGAAGTTTATTCCTTCTTCGTCGCGTGACTGTTATCCGAAACCCCTTAAACTCTTTTCCTTATATTATCATTATAATAATCGACTATTATTTATATTATTCTTCCTATTCCTTACATCTACATCACCGTCTTTTCCCGTCTTCTCTATTCTATCCTCTACCGTATTTTATCTCTTCTATAATCGCTATTCTTACCATCCCTTCTATCATCTCCAACAGTCTCTTCTTACCGTCATATCTATTATCTTTTCATATATCTGCCATCCGAAATCCCCACTATATTAGATAGTCCCAATCTTAGTTCTCTCCACCCTAAATATTCTCCACATTACTATTAAATTCTCCCATTTATTATTTTATCCTCACTGCCTCCCTATCATACCCACACTCACAACCATTATCCGGGCATTCATCTATTCTAATTATTTTCTATTCATATTTAATTTTATCATCAATCTCATCCTCTTATTCCCCTATTATTCTCTACCATATCCTCTCTGATTTAATTACCTATTCCTCACTGATATCACTTCATAGGTCCTTCATTCAATTGTAGGATTATTTCTTAATTATATCATCATCATCATACATATCTCCTTTTCAAATCATCCTACATCAGTTTCAAAAGATCCACATAAATAGGGGAAGAAAGATAATTTTTCAACTCTTGAAGGGGTGCCGCCTTTTAAGATAAATTTTGACCTTCTTGAAAGGTTGCCTTAAAAAGCTATTTGTCCAGATATGAGGGTGCCATTTAGAAGGTTTTAATTGGTGGACATTTTAGTGGTAATTTGGGTATAGTAGTCTACCCTAAAATCATGGGTTCAAGTTGACTTGGTGAAATAAAGATCTAAGAGGTTTTGGGAATCTAAAATTGGTTCCTATAATTTAGGGAGATGGTTTGATTTGGTCAAAGGGGTTTCTAAATGTTAGGAAAGTGGTTTGACTTAGTCAAAAGCTCAAAAGTAAACGTTTTAGGTCAAGAGTAGTATTTGGCCTAGTCAAGGGAAGTGTTTTAAGGATTCAAAGGATTAGGGGTGGTATCCCATTTTCATGGGCTTGCTCCTCTTCATTTCTTAAAAGTATTTTGATATATATGTTTTCCAATGATAGATTCATGAATTTTTTTGTGAAGATCAGCATGTTGTTTATTGGATATAGATGACTCCCAATCCTTGCATTTTTCCTTAAGTTGTATTGCTTTGGTGCCTCCTTGGGTGCATCATTTGTTTTGAGGTATCCCCACCAATAAATCTATATATCTGAGCCTACCACGCATGGACCACATTGATGTACTAGTAATGCGAGTGACAGACTAATAAGTTCTCATGTGGCATTTGTTGCCATGTCAGAAACCAACCCTTCTTTGATTAATATTCCTAAAAAACAATCAAATAAATTTGGGGAAAAATTAAAAACATTTCAAAAAAATCCTTAAATTTTTAAGATTCATATGTTCAAAGAAATAAGTCATTTTTTCATAAAATTTTTGTAGTCTGTTCCAAATGAATTTCCCTTTTTCTCATGTCACCTGAAAGACACCAATGAGAAGAAAAAAAAATAACATGCATACTTAAAAACTTGGTTCAGCCTTGAAATTTAAACCAAGTTCTTCATCTTGCTGTAATCTTTTCCTTTTCTCCTTCACCCAAGGCTTACAAAAAGGAGAACTCAACTAAATATGGTTAAATCAAAATTATTTGATCTTGAAAAAGACCAGGTTGAAACACAAAGGGCATTATTATCTTTGGAAATCTTTCGAATATCTAGAACATATTATTTTTTTAATGAATATATGTGTGAATTGGTCAAAGATGATCCATGGGATAAGATATGAAAATCTTCTCTATAACCTATGTAGACTTGCTCTTGCCCATTGCATGCTTTGGGTTTTTGAATATTATTTGTGTCTATGGTGACTTGGTGAGATGCCCTTAATATTAGGATAACAGTTGAAATTATAAGTTGGATTGCCCTGAATGTTTGCGTTGTATGTTTGTGGTTATTCTTACTGCCATTTCTTTGCATTTGTGATTGTATGAACAATCAAACTTCTCTATACAATCAAAAGGTAGGTGCCCAAGTTTGAAAGGTAGGTACCTATTTCCAAAGTTTCTGCATATTCCTCAATTTTGACGTCGAGGATTTCTGTCTAATCCTTATGATAAATTTGGTACCAATTGGATGGCATCTAGTGTTTATCTTTAGTTTTCCTTGAGACATGGGAGTAATAAGATTGAAGACTTGATATCACATCATAGAGATGAAGATTTTCAAGTTGAAGATTAATCCAATCCAAAAAAGAGTTATATTGTGTGCCCAAGCCGTTGATTATATCATTTGCAAGGTCTGGTTCTTCAAGATTGTGCACATAGCCCCGAAATTTTTTTCGGATCTTGGAAATTGTCTGAGTTTATGTTTTTGTAGGTAGAGTGTTGTTCTTTGTGCTTTGAGATTGTGTATGTAATGCAATGATTCTATATTAGGACTCGCTTGCATAATTTTCTAAATGTCTCCCATAATTCTCTTTCCACTTCTTTTCCAACAACTGAAGGTATAGTAGATTTTGGCAAAGAATTTGTGATTTATGATAGAACTGCTTAATCATCTTTGTACCACTATTTATTATGGTTTTGGAATATTTGCTCCTTTTTAATTAATGGTAGATATTGGAGGAGTATATCTCTAAGAACATTGATAAGATCATGTGTTCTTAATATCGGCAATTATTGTGTTCTTCACAGGAGAAAGTATTCTCTAGTAAGGTTTAAGGAAATCAATAAACCAGAGTTCCATAGGATGCAGTTGAGTTTACTTGTGATGCAATTCAATACTTGGATGATTCTCCAACCTCCATTGGCTCGAGATTAGGGAGGTCACTACGTCGAGTAGTTATCACATATAGCTAGTTGAGCGATTGGTAGTATAATGTGGCAGTTCGTTTGTTGAGTTGTCCATTATCTTGTTTTCTATTTGTTGGTTATTTGGCGGCTTTTGCAAGCATGATTATGTCACTCCTGATTGTTCAATACCGTTTCATTTATTTAATTCCCTGTCTTGCTTAATCACTTTAAATTGGTTATGGTGAACGGTTCTTGACTCCGTTTAATGATCACCTCCATCCCCAACATCCTCCTCATTTCCATGAGTTCTTTGTCTTCATCGGAACTTCTTTGAATGATAAAAAGATAGCAGCGGGAAAATAATTATGCGAATGGAAAAACTTTTCGCATCATGGACTTATGATCTGTCGTTTATTAGAACTGAGAAGGCAGGATAACAATAAGAAAAGGGAAGAAGCCCACAGTCTATTACGGAATCACCTTATTTTATCACACTACAAAGACATCCTGCGAGGAACAGGCTGCGAAGCACAGATACAAACACTTCCAAACGCTGATCAGGGCTGACAGGGTAACTAGCAGATAGAAAAGGATGCAAACGTAGTTCACATAGTGTAGAGGACGTTGTCGCGCGTTCGGACCCTAGATAAGGCCGTTGACTTTTCCATGACTACGGAGGACAAGCAAGTCCAATAGGCACCTGTCTGCCACACAGCGTAATCAAGAGCGTGATGTTGCCAGGGATGGATATACTGATCCCAAGGATATTTGCTTTAATCCCGATGCAAAGGCAGGAGAAGGCGCTGCCCACAGGAAGTGAATTGATAGTAGAACAGCATGGTCCGTTAGGAGATGGCCTGATTCCCAGAAGAGAAAATAGAAGGAGCACCACACCGCAGACGGCAAATCTTAGAATATCGATGATGCAGCCTATGGGGTTAGTAGGCGGAGGAGGTGCGGGGATGGGGGCGGGGACGGGGGCGGGGACAGGGACGGGGGCGGGGGCGGGGGCGGGAGAGGGCTGGCTAGAAACTAGCGTGCACAGGAGAACGTTTGCGATGAGGACAATGCTGATGAACTGAGACTTGGTCGCCATTTGGAATAAGGAGGAGCGAGGATATCTGGAGCATTTGGTGTTCCGCTGCTCTTATAGGGAACCTAGAACGCTACTTTCAGGAAATTTATGAAACAGTTGGCTGTTGTATTTTAAAGCAGCATACAGATATCCGTCAAGGTGCCCAGCTACAAACGGCTCTCTCTTAACTGCTGTCCACCTCAGGGAATATCCTCCCTCAAGAAAGTGAGTCAGGACTCAATCCGATTCAGTCGAAGCACTGGCACTTGTTCATGTCCTTTATTTCGCGTTTCCATGTTCAAACATCGATTAGACGAACATTGTAATAAACTTATCCACCAGCCGCATCACTCTATTGCCACGGGTCCGTAATTGGCTATCTAGTCTTTACACTGGACGGAGACAAAGACGGAAGACATAATGCTTTTCGATCTGTCGTTGATTAGTCCACATTTGATCCCTACAGAATCCAGCAAGGGATCGTGGAGTTTGACAAAAGCGGCAACATCAGCATCGTCGTCTGACTAATCGAAGTCTATTGTTCTTGCTTATTGAAGACTGCCCGTTGTGAGATAAAAGCAGTAACTTCGGTGCGTTCATCTAGTCGAACCTTTCCGTATCTCGTTATGGTGCGGCAATCGCGTCATGTCAAGAATTGACTGACGATCATTAGTATTGTCCGAGATATTAAATCACTTTTGACCTGCTTTTCGATGCATCAACTCTTGTTCATTATCGCTGGCTGAATATTTGTAGCGCTGTCACCCGTCGAGTTCTGGCAGCTGTCGAGTTCTTCGATGGAGAATTCTGCTTCGGGGGTCCATGAAGATCGTTCAGTAGTCGAAGAGCGCTTCCATCACGTTAGTACTTCTCCTCCTTGCTTGATCGATAAGGTTGAAGCCCCTAGGGATAAAATTTAGGTTAATAATTTCGCTGAATTCCTCCTATTTGTGGGGCCCTTGTATGGTATGAAGGATGAAATAAGCTCACAATATCGTCAAGATATTGCTTACACGCAACTCGAGATTATACACATACGCTGAAATATGAGAGAGGAAGAGAGAGAGAGAGAGAGGGAGAGAGAGAGGTCTAAATCATTCGATTTCAATGCATGTTATCATATTTTGAGTGCATATCTATCATCCTATGCAAGTTAAATTATAGTCTAAAAATGCATTATTTATGGCACAATCATGCACACTTAAGATGAAACTTTAGGATAAATTAGTCTCATTTTATATTTGAGATTATAATTAGGTTTTAAGTGAAAATCACAAGATAAAATATTATTATACCCACTCATTTAAATATCTAGTTTTACTTTGAAAAAAGACACTGAATGTATTTTTAAGTTCAAATTTTATTCTCTTATTATTTCCTAAATTCAAATTTCTACAATGATAGATTACTAAATTTTTTATCAATAAAAAAATTGGATTAAAAGGAGTTATATTTTGAAGGGTATGAATTTTCTAATTTTAAGTGATCTTTCTTCAATTATTTGAAAATTTTCTGAATTTATTTTGAAATTACTTTAATTGAAAATATTTTTAAAAATCACTTTTAAGTGCGCACTAATGTGGAGAATGATGTGACATACACGCTTGTGTGTCACCACATGCTGGCATATGTGCATGCCACATGGCACAAATGTGACACACATGATATGCGTAAAAATACTATAGCTGAATATGTAAATTTACGTATCAAAAACATAATACTCAACTCTTCAAATCTGATTTTTGAATTGTAACAATGGTGAGTCAAGGTTGATTCCATAGGGGGGAAGGTTATAAGATTCAAATCAACATAATTTTTTTAGTATTTTTAGATTTTGAAAGCAAAGATGAAAGATAAAAGGGAAAATGTGCTCAAAGATGAAAAGAATCAAACAAGTGCTTCAACACTCGTTGCAAAAAACCCTTGATCAGTGGTGGAAAAGAAAGTTTAGGGTTTGAATATGTTAAAATGTTCATAAAAAATGAGGAAAATATAAAAGATGGGTAGAAAATGATCCTAATCCAAATATTCATGATGAAAACACATCTAGTGATGCTCTCTAATCAAAACATACCTTCAAGAGCCTGTACATTTTTCTCGGACTTGGCATCTTGCATCCAACGCAAAGAATGGAAAGAAAAGAAAAGAAACTCACAAAAAGTGATGTTCCGTACATAAAGAATGATCAATTGCTGCCTTCTTTCCTTCTGGCTACACAGTGCTAGAAGCCTACAATTAAACATTCATAACCCTTTTTTTAAATCAAACCCAAGAGAATTGTAGAATTTGAAACGACAATCATGCCCATAAAATTTCAGCTCCTAACTTCATCATTTCATTGGATATCAAGCTTTTCATTTTGATGAATGAGGACCGTTGATATCATTTCTCTCCCTTCAAGTCATGACAGTCTACAAGCTCCAGCAAGGTCAAACTATGCCCATTTTAGACAAAAAATGGGTAATTTACTCTCTCCTCTTCTCTTTGCTCATTCCCTTCTCTCTTTTCTCTACTCTCTCCTTCGATGGCGAGAAGCATAGACGAGGAAGACTGATGCAGGACGTAGTGGTGAAAACCCTCGTGCCTGATCAATGGGTCTGAGGTTTACCGGAGATAGCCGGTCAAACCTACCCTTTGGGTAGGCGGATCCTAGACCCTAAATACGACCTCTAAACTAAACATACATGTAGGCAGGCATGCTGGTCAGCGAAGTCGACTCCGGGTAACCTAGGGAAACTCGCGATGATGGGTAGGCTGAGATCCTCTCGATCCACGTCCGGAGGCATGGAAGTCGCTCGTCGTGGAATAGCTAGGAGGCTGCAGCCCACGCTCTGTACCGGACCTGACGTACGCGTCAGAAGTCTCAAACCTATACTCGTACTACACTATCTACGTCGTCCGATGGAGGTGGAGACGAGTAAAGGAAACACTTTGAAAAGTAATTGAACCTTAAAATGAGGGGTTGAAGCTAACCTGCAGGGCGCGTGCTCGGGGGTCATGGCGTGGGAGATCGTCGTGCGCCGCGCAAGCGTACGACAGATATAGGCCGGATCAGCAAAGCTTGGAGGATGAGAGGTGGTCTCGGGGTGGAGCACATTGGTCGTGCTCCCGGGTTCGTGGGGAAACGGGATGGTCCGGGGCGCGGGAAGCCAGAGGGGCGCGTGGAGCACACAGTCAGCTGGTGGGCGCGAGATCACGACGCTGGATTGATGGATCTGCGGCTAGGTGGCGAAGAGGATAGGCGCGCGGGTGGTCCCGATTGGGCTGTCCACGGTCCTGGGGTTGACCGCGGGTGCGACAGAGGCAGGAGAGCGCGGGCGCAGCTAGAACAGGGCACGGGTACACCCGGGAGAGGACGAGGATGCGGTCTGGAGATCAGGTCGCCATCATGACCTGAATTCATGCCACAGAGAAAGCCGAGGAAGGGGGGTTGCGGGTTGTGGGTCGCGGCACCCGCCCTGAGAAGAGCAGGTCTCAGCGACACAAATTCCCGTGCGGGATGGTGCAAAGGCAAGTCCTAGAGGTGGCGCAGGTGCACGGCTGGAGGCGACGCCGGCTGGCGGGGTGATCTCTACCAGCGAACCCGGGCTGGGTCTTTTGCGCAAGGGTCTAGGACGGCAAGTCGCGGTTGTGATGACGGAGGGAGGAATGCTAGGTGAATTCTCATGCAGGGTGCGGGGATTTGGTAGGGTGAATTCTGCAGGGATCCGGCAGGACTCTGGTAGGAAATCACCTAGTAGTAGTCGGTAGGCGGTGGAGAGTGGGAAGTGCGGCCGAATTAATTTTCAGAAGTGACGATCGAGGGCGGACAAACTGATGAGCGGTAAATTCAGAAATAGGGGCGTTTGGATGAATTTGTTAGAACGAGAAGTGGAAGATGCGGGGAGGAGAAAGTGAGGGAGAGGGAGAATTTTGGTGAGGGGTAGGCGCGGAAATGGATAATCATTAGGAGGGGAAAAGGTAGCGATCGGCAGGGGCAGCTGGGATGAAGTCGGCTTTTCACAAAGCAGAATTCGGGCTTCAGCAGGGGAAGCGTTGAATTCGGAAAGGGCGACGGACGACGGAGGGGTAGGTCTAGAAGACGAACAGAATTTGGGGATGTTGGGGGAGGAGCATTGACATTCCGGGCTGTCGCGACGTCGCATGCAGTGCGGGAAGGGAAATTGGGCGTCAGGTGCTTGAAGATGAGTTTCGGGAGGGGTGTGGATGCTCAACGGGAACTTCGGCAAGTTACAGAAGTGGATGCGGCAGTTTCGGGAGGGAATTCAGAGCGACGGTGGGATCTTCATTCACTTAAGTGAATAGTTGATCTCTGATCAGTGGACCACGCTTCCATCACATCGACGCTCCACAGCTCGCCACACGTCCTGCATATATTAAATTGATGGGATTTTAGTCCCACACCGAAGAAATTTCGAAGATTTAGGTATGAGGAATGAGACCTATTAATAATTTGTCTTTCGAAAATCGGAAGACCTATATACATTATATTAAAATATATATAGTAAATATAAATAACGATCCACGTGTCACATCAGCGCCACGCAGGCGCCCGCGTGTTGTCCACGTGGCAGAGCCCCGTGGGCCCGAGTGCCACGTCGCATCGACGTGTACACGCGCGATATAACCCCCATTTTTGCCCCTTTTTTTATTAATTCAAATATTTAAAAAACGAAATAAAAATCAAATAAATTCATAAAAATTCCAAAAAAATTACTAAAAATTATAAAATTCATAACTTTCAAAATATAACTCCAAATTAATTCAAATTTATTTTGTTGGATTCAGAATTGAATAACTATCATTATAAAAGGTCAAATTATTAAAATAATAAGAGAATAAATTTATATTAATTTTATAGATTTATGTATTATATAAAATAAATTTATATAAACACATAAATGTAAATAAAAGTCTTTTCTCTTATATTTTCATCTTTAAAACATGATTATGATCATAAATATAATTAGGATTAAAGATTATAATGTTTAATTATGCATAATAACCCATAAATTGATGTATTTTAAGATCATAACATGAATTTACACAAAATGATAGAAATATGCTTAAAAGATGATAACATGTATATATTTTTAATGATGAATGCATTAATTTGCATTAATAACTATGTAATTACATGCATGAATAACATGTTATCAATAAGTCCAACATTCTACTCACTTCCGATCTCCTCTTTCTTATATCTCTTCTTTATATCATATCTATATTCCAAAATAAACCCCAATCATAATCTTATCCCTTTTTTCAATCTCCACGCTATTCTGCATTCATCCCATGACTCCTTTAGTATCCTATCCGTTCTTCATATTTTCTCAATCACTATCATTTCACTATTCAGTCACATAATCGCAATATCCTTAATTATATACTCATCTATCCAATTTACCCTCGTCATATATTCCTTAATTTATAATACTAATCCATCTCATTATTAATTCTACATCATCTCCACGTGATATAATTCAAATAAGAATTATTCATGTTCATCTTATATTACATAACATTTTATCATCCTTTCCTCTTCTCCACACATTCATCTACTTCATCTTCACTGATATTCCCATAATCTTGAATTATCCTCTCCATATATTCACTGACTTATGTTTCCAATCCATCTTAACATCAATCTCATATTCTCTTTCCATTATAGAATCATCATATTAATCATTATTAACCATTAAATAACACATATCATTCACTCTTTATCTCTCTCACTCGTTGCATTCTTATTATCCTCCAATATACTAATCTCTTATCTTCGAAATCTCCATTCCATAATTTCTCACTAATATACATAATTATTCCCATCTGATATCATTCATAGGTCCTCACACATTTGTAGGATTATTTCACAATTATCATCACTAAATACTCATATTATACTTCATTCACTTCTCCCTCATATGTCTATACTTACATCACTATCTTCCTGCATATCATCATTTCTAAAATATCCTACATCACTCTTTCTCCCGATTTATCTTATAATCTCTTTCCCTCTCTTCAAAGATCTCTCTCACTCTCTCTAAATGTTTCCCTCAAAACCTTCTTTTTATCTCTTTCCGGCTCTCCATCTCTGATGTAGGATATTTCTAAGAAGGTATGTTATGTATGAATATGAAGGTGTGAAGAGGAAGATGTGATGAAAGATATATGTAAGGAGGAGAAAAACTGATGAGTTAATGATGAAATAGTCCTACAAGTTTATTGGAGGATCTATGATGAGATATCAGTGAGAATAGGTTTAGAATTTAGAGAAGATAATATAAAAAAATAGAAAATAGAGGATATGTAATAAGTAATAATGTAGCGATTGTAAATATGATATGAGAATGAGTAGAGGAGGTGGAAGAGACGTTGAAAGAGAGAGTAGAGAAATAGATACGGGGATAGGTGATAGGGTGTCGGAAGATGACAGGGGCAGTGAAAATAGAGCAGGACGGAGAAATTAATGTGGACTTATAGATTTAAGGAAGAGCTATTATTACTAGAAGAAAGAGAGGATTGATTACCTGATTGAGGCGGAGAAGTGATGCTTCCAGAATACGCCTGCCGATAGAAGATATCCTCGTCGTTTCTCTGATCTATGGATCGTGAAAGCGAAAGAACGAGAGGGAGGTCAGAAATAGGGATAGAGCTCAGAGATGGAAGGAGGTAGAAGGGAGATGGAGATGTGAGGATGGACGATGAACACGAAGGGGTACAGCAACCAAAACCAACTTTCATTCAATAAAAAAACTACTTTCGTTCTCATACAAGTCGCTATTTATAGAGTAAGGAGAGGGAGAATGATACGGAGAAGACGCGTCGCTTCACGTTTCTTCGTACGAGCAGTTAACCCGTTCGCGGGTGTTCTTTGTTTTTTCATCGGTTTCCACGTTGGTCTCGATTGATAATTTGATCTGGTATGAAGAAGTCATGACGGCGTCGGCGGGCATATACGCGACATTTGGCACGTCCGAGATTTTCCAAATTATTGTCTTTCGTGAGTCCCTTCGGAAGTCAACGCCTGCATCATTCGTCCTCCATCTATTCACTATCTCCTCTCACAGATCTGCCGAGGGAGACTATTGATTGTAGAACCCTGCAGGTCCGTATGCGGTCACGGATGCTTTGCTCACATAGTCGGTTGTTGTTGATGCTGCGAAGCTCATGCGCGCGAATAAATTCAAAGTGCCTTGGAAGTTTGCTTAGTTGAAGATAGTGTTGTTTTCAGGTGACGAGGGAGCTCGATGAAGTCGGAAATCGATGTAATACTCGTCGGTGGCTCCGATGTCAGGGGGTCTCCTTGTCCTTCCGCACGTTGCGGTGACGAACCTCCTTTGTCTCCACTCCTTCGGGCGTTGTCTTCTTCTAAGCTCATGTGACAGGTAGCTTAGAAAATTTTTGTTCTTTTGTTTTCGCTGTTGACTTTGGTTATCCCGTCATCAACTGTCGTTCGTCGTCTTCTGGAATCCTCTTTGATGTGTCCTATGTTGTAGGATTTTTTCTCGCGGCGGGGTAAGCTGACGGGCGATACTTCTGGTGCGTACAAGTCAATGTTGTCTTCACGGTAATTTCTCTTCACGCTTCTTCCCACTTCGCGACCGATGGTCGACGGGAATGGACTAAGGGTCTTTCTGTGTTGTCATGCGTCTGCGATGGATGATGATGGATAGGGGAAATCTTTTCAGTTTGTAATGACCATGTAGTTTTACGGGATCGGTTTGCCCTTTGAGCGCTTCCAACCTTGCTTGAAGTCATGTTGTTTCATTCTCGCTAGTCTCCGAGGTGAGTTGAAGAGGACCCGGAGACCCTTGATAGTGTTGATCTTACTTCATTTCCTTCGAACACTGTCTTCTCTTCTACTCGCGCAGTAGTGAAGAAGAATCTTCTTTCATTGCTTTCAGGGAAACCATCTTATTTTCTCTATCCGATCCTGACGTCGCTTTCTGTTGCGTCCTTCTGCCAAGGAGGTGTTGACAGGTATATTATTTGCTCATATGATGATGACGTGGAGGCTTCTAGAATTGCTTCTTTGCTCCATATCAGCAGAGAGGGTTGATCTTTAATCAACTTCTTTGCTCAAATAGTAGTGATGGATCCAAGCCTTCTTTATCTTCTTCATTAGTGGGGTGTTGGGAGATAATCTTCATTGCTTGAAGTCTTCTTCATGTCGATGATCTTCATATGAATTGTCTTCATAGGTGCATGATTTACTCATGCATTGGCTTTGTCTCGAAGTAAATCAAGAAGATAATGCACTTACAAAAATTAGATCTTTCCTAGAATTCTAACTAGAGGTGGTATTCAAAGAAAGAAGGAATTTCGAAATCAAGGATGTTCCTATTGACTTCTTGAGATCATTACTTTATAAATATACAAGCGTCCTATGATATAGTGGATAAGGTTTGAAAATTAAGGTTCCTATATCAAGGTAGAAGGTGGTTGACTTGGTCCACTCAAGGAATTCTAGGTTTCTAAAGATAAGGATTAAATGTTTGACCAAGTCAATCTTTTGATCAGTATAAACTAGGGAAAGGAGGGAAAATAATTCCCTTAAGATCTACACTCTCTTTATTTATTTAGAGAGGTCTTTTCATCCATTTAAGGAATAGGTAATTTCTCAAATTGGTAGATAAGGAGGAGGAGGAGAAGGATAGGTTCACTTAGAACCCTTGTGTTCATGTTTTTAAAATAATTCTCCATCAATCTCTCTCTTCCTGAAAGCTTTTCCCCCCTTCCTCTCTCTCTTTAACTCACATTCTTTCCTTCTCTCCTTACACTCCTTCCCTGTCTTTCTTCTAATTTCCTTTTCCCTAATTTTATTTTTATTACATCTACTCACACATCACCTTTCCTAAATTTTATCCTAGTGTTAATACCTCTCTATTTGCACACTCTCTAATTGCCCTTTCAATTGATAGGTCCAAGTAATCTAGATCATTCTCTCCTCTTGCCGCCTACATTGACATTCTCTCACCCTAAAGTCTTTGTGGATTGACCTAGGGAACTCATACATCCCAATTACCCCAATTGATTCAGCATTTCCTAGTTTATAAATAGTAAGTTTGTCAAGCTTAAACACATGACCACTTTGAGCTCTACAACAGGCTTTGATAACATTCAAATAAGACATGATAATAAATGAGTATTAATGCATATTAAGGCATAAACCATTTCATTCTTGTGCACGTTGTCATATTTATCAGTATTTATCCATCATTCTATGAAAAAGTCATTCTAATCTCAAAATACTTTAATATAGGGTTAATTATGATGAATTAAAGATAAATAATTTCATAGCCCATCTTTACTTGAGATTATAATTAGTTTTTAAAGTTAAATAATAACATAAATCATTTTATAAACATTCATTTAATTTTATAAGTTTTTAAATCTTAAATAAATGAATGTATTTTTGAAATTAAATCTCTTGTTATTTATTAAATTTGACTTTTTTGAATGATATATAATTTAATTTCTAATCAAATGAAAGAAATTTGGATTAATTTGGAGTTATATTTTGAAAGTTCTAAATTTTCTATCTTTTTGGGATTTTTCTAGATTTTTTGTGAATTTTTCTGAATTTTCAATGAATTTCTAAGGATTTTCCGGAATTAAAAATCAAATTTTGTGATTTAAAATGGATTTTTCATATATTTGAAGTGCGCAAGTGACGTGGCGTGATCTGGAGCATCCGCTCACATCGCGATCAACGTGGCAGCGTGAGAAGCATCTAATCACGTAACAAATAGTGATCGTTGAAGATCACTTAAAGGCCCCCGCCTTTCAGTGATCGTTGAAGATCACTTAAAGGCCCCCACCTTTCAGTGATCGTTAACGTATAGTGTACATGACACATCCTGGTTACTTGGCGAATTGTTTTCTAAACGATTTAATCTAAGCTGTTCATCAAAGGAGTTATAACAACGGACATTAGAACCGATGGAGCGCATCTGAATCATCCAATCGCGATCCAACGGCCACGACTTAATTGCCACGATTCACTTACGCGACGCTTCATCTAAGCCATTGATCGAAGATGGATCATCGATCGGACGATTACTCCCAAATTACCCTATAAGTTGAAATGTTCTTCGACGATGTTAAACATTCGAGAGCAATTCGAGTTAATCAAACTGTTTAGACACCAAATCTCTTGAATCTCTTGTTCCCAATCACTTCTAGACTCATTTTTGTGTCCATAGAGTGCTTGAGATCAAGATTTTGACAATCGATGAAGAAGAAATCGAAGCTTGAACTCCACAATCGCGATTTTATGAATTTTGATGAATATCCTTGATTCCGGCGATTAATTGGATCAATTCGATCGCAATTGTGGGTTAGTTATCGTGTTTCATCCTAATCTATCTTCGTACAGCTTTCAATTTCATTTAAAAATCATAATTTGATTTAATTTTCTTCTTAAATTTGTTATTTCACGATTTATATTTTTAGAAAAATCACCTCTATTCAATTGTTGATTTCTCTGCGAAATCAAAGTCAAATTCAATGATTTTTTATTCTGTGGGTTTGTCTTCGAGTCATCTTTCTTAAAATATCAATTTTCTCAATTTCCATCACCATTTCATTGTCTGATTTGATCAAATTTGAAGAGATCCTAAAAATTTTCCCTAATTCCTTGTGGATTTGACCCTTATTTACCATTATACCCCTCACTTCATGAATTATTCTAGAAATTGGTAAGTTCGTAATTTATTCTGACTCTTGACCGTGTGATTCCAACAACCACTCGGTCTCGATCCGTCAGGCTGTCACGTCAGCCACGTGGGCTCCATATTGACAGAGTCAATTCTTGACCCTTGTTGCGACGTCATCCACGTTGCCCTCCGTGATTGAATCATTGGGCCCACCACTCGGGTCTATCCAAAAGGTTGACTAGGGCCCTAGCAGCGCTGCCACCAGATTCTGGTGACCATGGCTGTGCCGCCATCAAAATGAGAATATCTTGTTTCAAAAATTAAAATTCTTGTATCTCCTTCATTTATTGTCCGTTTTGGAGGTTCTTGGGCTTGTTAGAAAACTCTCGAGGAGTAGAACCTAGTTCTGATATCACCTTTTGGGTTCTAAGGTCGATAAACTTTCAAAATTTTGATCAAAGCATCAAATGCAAGGGAATAGATTGAATCAGATATTCAAAACACCAAGCCACCATGAACAGATGATCCTATCATTTAGTATGTATGAGAAAACATACTTACAAGGTTTCCTTGAAGGAGTTCTTGAAGCTATTCAATTTTCTAGCTTCTACTAGTATCCACACGGTCTTCGGATGGTTGCATCTCCTCTTCAAATCTCTTCACCAAGAGAGAAAGAGTAGAAAAGACATAATACTCACAAGGCTTACATGCGCACTAATGAACTAAGACTTGCATTAATTTATATAATTATTGTGTTTTAATTCATTAAATACATATATAATACCTTACTTACGAAAATAGTAAGCAAGGGTCAGTCCTCAGGGAATCAAGGTAATAAGACTTGTGACTAAGGTAGAAGAAAGAAGGGATACCTATAGTAGGGAATATTAGAAGTTAGAAGAGAAATTTATAGCGATAGTGAAATGAATTAGATAGATTATATTTCTGTAGTTTTAATTAGAGGAGAAGGAGAGTACTTTAAGAGGTTTTTAGAGATTCTAAAGGGGAGTTTCCCTATAGGAGCATTGCATCAAACACCTTTTGGGTGGGCAAGGATTATGGAAACAAGAAGAAGAAGAGATGATAGGATGGATAAGAAGTAAGAAGTAATTAAAGTTACTGCTACTTTAGACACCAATGATGATTGGATGGAATGATGACTCAATCACTAATGAGATTGAGTGATGATGGAATGAAGAGATGAGAGGAAGGGAGTAGACGTATAGGAGTATAGAAAAGAATGGATGATTTAGGTAGAGCTTATCAGAACCCATGGACTATTCTATGATTTAAGCAAAGTAAAATGAACTACATTAACCTTGGAAAGGTCTACAAGTAGATGCTCATTAGAATCTTCACACAAACCCCGTTTTTCGATGCCAATCCTAGGCCGGGTGATGCTTGATCTGCTACGATGTCGAGCTCCACTTGTTTCCCTTCTCCAGAGCAAACTCGTGCATTCCACGACACCCAGCTTGTGCCTAAGCTTCTCCCCTCTTCCTACTAGTGACTTGGTGTCAAGAGAGAGCCAAAAGACAAGTGATGAGCCGCAAAACTCACGGTCGTTAAAACGAAAGCTTGTGTATCAAAGAAAATTCCCAAATCTCCTAATATTATGGTTAAGACTAGTATAGAGGTTAATCGAAGTCGAATTCATGGAGAAGAAGGTCAAGAAGTCCAATTCGCAGTTTCATTTTATTTTCTTTTCAAGAAGGTGGAAAGATTTGGTGGAAGAAAAAAAGATTGATGTAGAAAGTTATGAGAGAAGATCAAGAATGTTCAAAGTTCGAAATCTTTAAAAATAGAAATTTCAAGATTTGAAAAAGACATCATAATTTGGATTTTCTAACAACGATTCACCGTCCAACTGAAGAGTAAAATGATCCTAACCTAACGAACGCAATCAATTCAACATCATGTGATGCTTCGACTGCAATTGCTCATTCGAGAGCCCGTACATTTTTCCCAGGGCTAGGCGTGTTGCATCCGACACGAAGAACAACAGAAGCACGAAGAAACTCACAAGAACTGCAGCTTGATTCACGGACGGTCGATCGGTCGGCGCTCTCTTTCCTCCGGCTAGCCAATGCTAGGAGCAACCAAGAAAAAAACTGTAAGTCCTTCGTTTGCTCCTTTGTTGTTTTATAACCTCTGTTAGTTTAACAGGCGCAAAAAAGATGAAACTGCCCCTGTGCTTAAAAAAACTCAAAATAACGTAAGAAACAGTCATCAGTAATTATAGAAATACCCCTAACTTCAAAATGCAATATCTCCCAATATATAAATAAGATTGGGGTGAAATTTTTGCCATTGTATTCCTTATTGAGCCCTCTTTCTTCTGAAATCAACTAGAATTCAAAAGTATAAGAAAGTTTTAGCCTCATTATAGGTCATTGGGTCTCCATTCCTTTCTTCTTAATCTTCCTTCTTTGCTAATTTTAGGGCCTACACATAAAAAAACTCAACAAAATATGGTTAGTTTATAATAGCTTGACCTTGTGAAAGGTGAAACATCAAATATGCATCAGATTAACCTCAATTTCATGCAAATGAGTATTTATGTGAAATCTCATGATATATGCAAAAAAATTTATAAAAACATGATAACATGAACTATGATGTGATGATCTATGCTTTAAAAGTAGTAAGAAATCATGAATTTTCAGGTCAAATATGCCTGTTATCATAACCCCCAACTCAAATCATTGCTAGTCCCTTAGAAATCACTAAACCTTAAGAGGACAATACAACCTTATCATATATCTTGCATCATTATGGTGGGCAGTTTAAGTTTCCCATTTAAGTACCACACAAGGCCTTGTTTCCAAGGCAATTGCCTCCAAGATTTACACCTAGAGTTGCTGGATATTGGATCCTCGATTTTGATATACCATGTAAGCCATGAATACTCATTACCCGAAAAAAATGTGAAAAAGAAATAATTCAACCATCCCTCGAGGTTATTACTCCCCTATTTTTTAGGCTTTAAACCACAGTGGCTTATAATTATCTTAATCTTGCCCTCCTCATGTGCTTTTTTTTATTTGAAATAATTTTTTTCTTTTTGAAGCAATTGTAGCTTTAGCCACTTATTCATTTCCTCACATGCTGCCCGCAACTTATTCTGCGGCCCATGCCACTTAATTGATTGTATATTGTCACCATGCAGCTTATTCACTCTTTTTTTTTGTTGCACATGAGCGATGACAAGACAAGGTGAACCCATAAAACTTTGCCATGTTTTTGGGGGAGATTTTGCTCTAAGGATGGTGGAATGATTGGTGGGACAGAATTGTGTAAATCAATTAGGGTTTTGAGGATTCTTATTTAAATGATCACCCTCCCTAGGGAGCTCACCATAGGACTGCAGGTACAACAGGTTGCCCTCACATTCAGCCTCATCTATTGGTCATATTACACCCCTTAAGGTATATATTCATGCAAGGAACTCACAATATATGAATATTTATCTTGCAAGGAAAGCATTTTTGAAAAAAAAATTTAGAGTTTTTTTTAAAAAAAAGAAATGATCGTTAAATGGAATCAGATTTCCTGATCTACCCCCGTCTAAAAAAATATGCAATGTCCTCATGCATGAAGATGAGCAATTAAAAATTTTGCAGCAAGAATCAAACCTGGAAGGTATCTTGTTGGGTGCTGAAATTAGTCACGATTGGCTGATGAGAGCTGAGCATTATTGAAATGACCATCACCTGTTTTATTGGAAGAAAAATATACAGAAAAAAATGTAAAAAAAAACTAAAGATAAAACTAAATAAAAAAAATCAGATAGTAAAATATCTATATTGGTTTTAGGGGTTATCCCCGGAGGGTTCCTCCAAATGGAATCATGATGGGGGATGGATTGGGACGTCTTCCATATAGGGCTTTAGTCGTTGACCATTGACTTTGAATGCCAAACCTGTATTTTTGGATCAAGAAGTGAAACTACCCCATTAGTGAAAAGATCTACAATAATAAATTGTCCATCCCATCGCGATTTGAGCTTTCCTGGGAAGAGTTTCAAACGAGAATTATAAAGCCAAACCTTTTTGATGGAGAATTATTTTAAAAACATGAACACAAGGGTCTAAGTGAACCTTTCCTCCTCCTCCTCCTCCTTATCCACCAACTTGAGAAATTATCCATTCATTAAATAGATGAAGAAGACCTCTCTAAATAATTGAAAGAGAGTGTAGATCTTCAGGGAATTATCTTCCCTCCTTCCTCTATTTTATACTGATCTAAAGATTGACTTGGTCAAAGCATTTAATCTTTATCCTTAGATACTTACAATCCCTTGAATGAACCAAGTCAACCACCCTTTTACCTTTGATATAGGTTCCTGATTGTCTAAACCATAACCACCATATCATAGGCACCTTGTATAGTTATAATTAACGATCTCAAAAGAAAATCAGTAGGAATCCATTTGTACTTTCCTTCTCTCTTTGAAATCTACCCCTAGTTAGTAGATTAGAGGAGATCTATTTTATGAAATTACATTATCTTCTTGTTCTACTTCACTCATGCATGCATGTTCTACAAAGCCTTGCGCATGAATACACTCATGCATGCATGAAGATCAAGCAACACCAAGAGAAGCACCATAATCAAAGGATGAATTAATGTGAAAATCTCCATAGCAGCTCAAGTCAAAGCCCACAAAGACAGTCATGATTTTTATCAAAGAAGATCTCAACCAGGAAAACTATCTTCCTCTAAACTAGACCCGACCTCCTATCAGCTCAAGATTTCCAAGCTTATTTCAAACCCAACGCAGATTATCAAGAACGAAGACGACTTAAAGAAAACGATCATTACTGTCACGCGAACACTGGAGAAGACAGTGTTAGACTAACTTGCAGTAAGAGCTTGCCTCGAAGACTCTCGCGAGAATACAACAGGAAATCAGGTTATTTCTGAAGCAACCGGATCGCCAACTACCCATCTCCGTCACGCGAAAACAAAAGAAGACGATTACAAGAGGTTCCCGCGTCGTCTGCTGCTCACAACGGAAGGTCAAACCCGACCGTAGTCCACGTACGCGATGACATCACTACTCTGCTCGCCAAAAACCGAGAAGTTCAAATAAAATTACTAAGCTACCTTTAAAGCCGAAGCTCGTGCAACACGGAATTACACTGTATGAGGAGGAGCATCTGCCATTACCTTCTCTGCCGGAGTATCGCCACAGAACGGCGAGGTCAGAGATAAAAACAAACGCTCCAGAGAGAAAGTACCGCGGGCGTTGACTTACAGGAAAGTTCCCGCGGGCGTTGACATACAGGAAAGAGAGTGACGGAATGACAAAGCTTCGAAAACCAGTGAATCACTCACGGAATCCACGTAAGAAAATAACAAAACTTCCGCGCGTGTTATAACCGCTCATACGCGGAATTTAAATCGACGCGACTTCTCATTCTCACTCCTCCTCTCCATAATCTATAAAAGGAGATTTGTAAAAGAAGAAGACAGATGTTTTTTGATAAAGTTTCGGTTACCTTTGGTTCGTTTTTACCCTTTTGTGTTCATCGTTCTTCCCCGTGTCTCCTCCATTCTCCCCACCGCAAACCTCTCCGAGTTTCTATCCTCCTTTCCCTTTCTCCCCCATTTCTGTCCTCCTTTCTTTTATCGCAAAGTCAGAATCATCGGAGGAACTTACCGTGGTTGTGTCGTGATCCTCAAGAGTATCCGCTTCACGTCATCTTCATGTATCATCCGCTCTTATATCTCTCTGTGAAATAGTTCATATATCGTATCTTAAGTCCAACACAGACTATCCGATTTTCCATTTACTATCTGTCGCGAGACTGTTTTTTGATACTTCCACTAAGTACTCCCGCCTCTTCTCCTCACGATCTCTATTATTTCAGTCTTCTCATAAACTACTTAGTATTCTATTCACCGTCGCCTTTATTCTGACATATCCCTTTTATTCTTATTCCGTCGTATCGCTCTCATTATCCACCTTTCTCATCACCGTAAACAATACTCTCCCTTCACCGTATTAATTCCCTCATAATTTCCACCCCATTATCCCTTCTCTTCATTATATAACTTATACATAATCTCTCTCATTCTCTTCTCTTCACTTGCATATTTATTAATCCCAAAATTCATCTCTCCTTTCAAATTCTCAACACCATCTTATATCTCTTTTATATATTCTAAATTCCCTATTTTACATCTCTCTTCTATATTTTATATTCTCCATTCTCCTATCATCTATTTATCTTATCTGAGCATTCTCTATAATATTCTTTTGAACTATAACTCTATTCTCATTGATATCACTTCATAGATCCATCATTATTTGTAGGATTATTTCTTAAATATTTTCATCATCATACGTATCATCATAAACTTGAAATATCCTACATCACTTTTGGTTCACCTTAAAATCTCTATGGTTGAGATTTTTGTCATGGAAGCTCTTCATCTTGGCCTTGTAAATGAGCGAGTTGTCATATGCTTCATTTCTCAATTCTTGGAGCTCGTGCATCTGCAATAAACGATTCTTCCCTGCAGCATCTAAAGACATGTTAAGTTTTTTAATAGCCCAAAAGGCCATATGTTCAATTTCCACTGGAAGATGACAAGCTTTTCTAAAAACCAGCCTAGAAGGAGACATCCCTAAGGGTGTTTTATAGGCTGTTCTATAAGCCCATAGAGCATCATAAAGTCTACTAGACCAGTCCTTCCCATCAGGTCTAATGATTTTCTTCAATATTTTTTTGATTTCCCTATTAGATACTTCTACTTGCCCATTGGCTTGAGGATGGTATGGGGTTGTGACCCTATGATGGACTCCATTTTTCTTCAAAAGGGCATAAAATTGATGATTGTTAAAATGTGTCCCTCCATCACTAAGTATTGCTCTAGGGCAGCCAAATCTAGAAAATATGTTTTGTTGAATGAACTTTAATACTACTTTATGATCATTAGTTCTTGTAGGGATTGCTTCTACCCACCTAGATAAGTAGTCTACAGCCACGAGAATGTATTCAAATCCATCGGAATTAGGAAATGGACCCATGAAATCTATACCCCAAAGATCAAAAATTTCTACCTCGATGATTGGTTGGAGCGGCATTTGGTCCTTCTTCCTCAAATTTACCGAAGCTTGGCATTTTAAACAATTAGAGCAAAACTTATAAGCATCTTTAAACAGATTTAGCCAAAAGAAACCAGATTGTAACACCTTATATCCGGTAATTTTAGAGGCATAATGTCCTCCACAAAGAGAAGAATGACAAAAATCTAAAATTTTCCATTGTTCTTCTTTGGGTACACACCTCCTACATACATGATCCACTCCAACATGAAACAATTCAGGTTCATCATTGAAATAGTATTTGAAATCCCTATAAAACTTCTTCCTATCATTAGTATCCCAATCTTCGGGCAATCTTCTTGTCACAAGATAGTTTACTATGTGGGCATACCAAGGTAGGGTATTAGTCATAATTTTTAAAATATGCTCATCTGGAAATTCATCTAAAATTGGGATGGAGACTTCACCTAGTAGTGTAGAAAGGTGATCGGCTACAACATTCTCAACCCCACGCCTATCCTTAATTTCTAAGTCAAATTCTTGCATTAGTAGAACCCACCTCATGAGCCTAGGTTTAGTTTCCTTCTTATTTAACAGAAATTTGAGGGCGGCATGATCGGTAAATATGATGACTTTGCTGCCCAGCAAGTAAGAACGAAACTTTTCTAATGCAAAAACGATAGCTAGCAATTCTTTTTCTGTGGTAGAGTAGTTTACCTGAGCCCCACCTAATGTCTTGCTACCGTAGTAGATTGCTATTGGTTTCTTGTCCACTCTTTGGCCAAGAACAGCCCCCACTGCATAAATGGAAGCATCGCACATTAGTTCGAATGGAAGGGTCCAATCGGGGGCCTGCATGATTGGAGCATTAATAAGAGCTTCTTTAATCTTCAAAAAAGATTTTTTAGCCTTCTCATCTAAAATAAAATCTATATTTTTAGAAAGCAAATGAGTCAACGGTTTAGAGATTTGAGCAAAGTCTTTAATAAATCTTCGATAAAAACCAGCATGTCCAAGAAATCCTCCAAGTTGTTTTATTGTTGTGGGAAGATACAATTTCTTGATCACTTCAACTTTTGCTTTATCCACCTCTAATCCATTCTTGCTAATATGATGTCCTAAAACTATTCCTTCCTCCACCATAAAATGAGATTTTTCCCAGCCTAGAACTAATTTGTTTTCCACACAAATATGCAAAACCTTAGTCAAGTTAGCAAGACATAAATAGAACGATGACCCAAAGACTGAAAAATCATCCATGAAAATTTCTAAACAATCTCCTACTAAATCGGAAAACATGGCATTCATACATCTTTGAAAGGTAGCCGACGCATTGCATAAACCGGACAAGTGAAAGTGCTCTTCTCTTGGTCTTGTTCATGAATTTCTATTTGATTATATCCAGAATATCCATCAAGAAAACAATAGAAATTTTGTCCGAAAAGTTTCTCGAGAATTTGATCAGGAAAAGGTAAAGGGTAATGATCTTTCTTAGTCACCGAGTTGAGTTTTCGATAATCTATGCATACTCCCCAACTAGATTCCTCTCGGGTTTGAATTTCCTCCCCGTCCTCATTCATTTTTACTGTTATTCCTGATTTTTTTGGCACTAAATGTATTGGACTAATCCAAGGACTATCAGAGATGGCATATATAAAATCAGCTTTAAGCCATTTCAAAATCTCTTTCTTAACAACCTCAAGCATATGAGGATTAAGCCTACGCTGAGGTTGTCTAGAAGGCTTTGAATTTTCCTCAATGAAAATTCTATGTACGCAAGTATCCGAACTGATTCCTTTAATATCATCAATATGCCAAGCTATTGCTGTTTTATAATATGATAGGACTGCTAATAATGCTTTCTCTTCTTCTATAGACAAAAGAGATGAAATGATCATGGGCATTTCATTGTTAGGTCCTAAAAATGCATATTTCAAATTAGATGGTAACTGTTTTAAATCAATATCAGTGGTAGGAAGAAAATTCAGAAGCCCATCAAATACTTCCTCCTCACTTTCTTTGGTCTCAAGAGAACACCGCGGCTACATACGTACACTGATTCGATCTTTAGGGAACGGCACCGGGTCGTCGGGATGGTCCCCCATCATCCTCTCGGGGTGGGAGGAACGTGGCTCCGTCGAGTTAGTGTGGAGGACCTCTTCGAGCGATTGTATGACCTCAGGACGTAGCCGGTGTAGAGCATCTTTCGAGATCCACGAATCGTCGAAGGTCGGTCGACCCTGCCAATGAACCAAAAACCTACGATCCACCTTATCCCCTGCAGCATTAATTAACTCTGACAGTACCGACTCAACATACTCATGCCTCGGTGGGGAGAGAATTGGGGGGCGAGAGGGGTCTCTCGTTCACCTTACTACTCAGGTCTGACGGTGTGTTAGGCATAAAGATCTCTGGCAGAGGACGGTAACGAGCAAGATTGCTGACGTTGAAGGTAGAGCTAATACCCCAATTCGGGGGGATGCCCACGACGTAGGCATTCTCACTGATCACACAGGCAACCGGGAAAGGCGCAGCACTACGAGCATGGAGCTTTGTAGCGACCCTCGGAGAATATTTCTCTGACCGCAACCTAACCATAACCAGATCGCCCTCACAAAAGGAGACCGATCGATGACCCACATCGGCAGCGGCCTTGTACCTTTCATTTTGAGATGTGATGCGATGATGGATGTCATGATGCATGTTCCTAATATGTTGTGCGAATGAAATGCCATCCTAAGAGATCCTAGTATGGGGATCGATGGGGGCGAGATCTAAAGCCCCTACGTGGTATCGGCCATACACAATTTCAAATGGGGTGAGGCCGGTGGTGCGATTCACTAAGGAGTTAAAAGAAAACTCGGCGCGGGACAAAACACGATCCCAGGAGGTAATGTGCTCGCCTACAATTGAACGAAGTAAATTTCCTAAGCTTCGGTTGACAACCTCTGTCTGAC